>CM061921.1:268252298-268285651 GCA_031002005.1 Vandiemenella viatica
TTCACTCGTCTGTCTCTGTGTAGTGTGTGTAGTTTATACCTAACACTAATTTGTGTGTGCATATGTGTGTGTGTTATGTGACGTATCCAGCTATGAGTGAGCATCCAAAGTACGGCATTGCAGCCTGTGTTATGAAAGGCTCTTGAATCTACTCATGCCTTTGTGGTACTAGGGACACGTCATACTGGATGGCTTGTTGTTATGTGGGTGATATGAGACGCTGATGTGAACAGTTTGGTAATTTGGTACAAGCTACAAGATGGCACAAGATGGCTGAGATGTGTGAGAGGCGAGGCGATGCTAATATAAATTAGTTTTGGTACCAGAGGTACTGTTAGTGATGGATTTCTTTCTAGTTCCAGGGTTAATGAAACTATAGAAAAAGTTTGTTACCCTCGTTATTAGGTATTGTTTACACTGTTTGAGTGTATAGTTTTTACCTACACTGTTCGCACCTACATCCCATTTGCCTTATACCTGCCCATATCCTTCTAAAACTTATCCATTCATGAGTGCGGTTCTGTTTTTAATGAACATTTCAATATTTTGTGCTCAGAGACAAGAGACGAGGGTGATATTATAATTTTTTCATTTGACTGACTGACTGTTTGCTCCCCTTTCCAAGTATTACATTCTCTTTAGGTCAATCTAGTATGAATGCTGGCTTAGGACCACGTTAGGCTTTCGTTGTCTTGAATCTTTGCATTTGAAAGTGTACACAACCATATTACAACTAGAGTTGTTATCCTTAGAAGAGACCTACAGTTTAACGTAGAATCCGAACCACGGAAGCATTCTGGCGTACTTCACATTACACAGTAATCTGTGCCAGACGTGAAGTTGGGTTAAGCGCTTATGAAAATCACCACCCAGACAGGGATTCGAAGGGAGGAAGTATCTATCTCCGGTCAGACGCCTTACCCACTGAGCCATAGTCGAGATGCTGAGATTTGATGTTTATATGAATTCTTTCTCCCCTCGGGCCATTCGAGTTTGAGATATCCCCATAAGTTGCACGCCTATATTATTCACAGTAATGTATATGCCACCAATATAAAAACATTTCCCATTTCATAAACATTAACAATGTCTAAAGGTATACATGGTTTGGCATGGAATTTCAAAAAGTGTAAGACAATAAATGGATATTAAGAGAAGAATTAGGTAAAAAAACGGGGAGGGGTGGTACATGAAGGCAAGAGAGGCCTATGACACACATGAAATAAAGCCATAAGTATCGAATGATGTATTATTATCCAATAAAATGTGTTTAAAATTTAAATAAATTTGTATCATTTACCAATAAATTATGTTTTTTTTATTTAACTAAACCCCTACCACACAATTTTGTATAATCCTTGAGTAAAATGGATTAGTATTGTACCCTTATCGCGAGTATGAAATACTAGAAATGGAGAGAGAACATATTTCATAACTGACATAGCACAATAGGCGTGTAAGAGCATGACCATCAAGGGTAACAAGACAATTGGAGTGGAAAAAAAAAGGCAGCTAGGACCATACAAATAAATGACCTCACAAAATGTGTATTAGATATAATATAGAGAGGAGTGAGGGCTGGTTTTCCAGTAAGGACTTGTTATTTGAGCCAAAAATACTATTTGCAGTAGGCAACAATAAGTTTTTTCCAAAAAACATTGAAAAATAAATTTAGAAGTTAATTTATGGTAATTTAACAATCAAAGTATTAAAATAGTTCAATATTTCAATAAAAAATGATAAAATGCTAGGAAGAAAATTAATAACTATTATCAACAGCAAGCAACCACCCCCACATTCAATCCCCCACAATTTGTTAATTTTGACTTTGTGAACTGCTCAGTATCCATGGTATTGCCATTATCACATTATATAAAAAAAGAGTTACTCTTTTGAAACGATTGCATCTTACTTTTAACTCAATTATAATAAATCAAACAGTATGGAAACTAAAATTCTGATTTTAGTTTTGAAAATATGTAACTTAACTCGATCAGACGATGTATTTGCCTATTTTAGAATGTTTCCGGGATAGGAATATTAACGTGTGCCTGCGCTGGCGACACCGAACACTCGATTTCATCAGGGGTCTAAAATAGCACCAACAAGCAGTGGACGACATGATGCGCCAATTCCAATCTTAATGTACTGCATATAGAGACGAAAATATTCTTGTGAGGCCTATATATCGAGCAGCGGCCAGTGACGTCACGTGAGTCATGCGGAACAGTCCGAAATACCGGTGCTCGCCTGGGGTGATGTCGTGTCAGACTGAGTCTCCTGATGTCGCGCCGGTTAGCAGTACACCTAGAAATAGCTATATGCCCGCGGGGATGTGCCAGAATTAAGGCCGATCGACAGTAGCGACACCAGTTGGTGCTGCCTCTGGTGGCTGAGCTCCTTGGTACGCGTCACGCACAGACTGAGGTTACCGTTGTCCGGTGCTGCGATCTCGCGGCAGCGCGCCGGGGCCTGGAGAGGAGGGGAGTGGAGGGAGGTTATCCTACCACCTCCACCCTCTGACGTCATGGGGAAAACCACGCCAGCTAATACAGTTTCTACCTACTGGTGGGTGCAACGTAAAACGATATTTAAGATCGTATTTGTTTAAGATGAAATTATAAAAAGCCAAATATGCGAAATTGATATATTCTGATCAACAATATACATGTATTCATGTTCATATGATAAAGCTATCAGTTTTCAACCATTGATGTGAGCTAGCAATTTCTATAATGAAACTGAATAAAACCTAATAACACTCAACCAGCTTGACAGTCAGCTTCCTTCAACTACTGAAAACCAGATTTCGAAATGATATGGTAACAGTAATAAAAATGTATTGCACCTGATCCCTCAGTGATTAGGACGTCCGAAATTCACGTTCCAAATCATTCTGGTGTTCAACACAAAATACACTGCGGAGTTTTAATATGTAAAACATGATCCTTATTTTGTTATGCACTCTATTATTCTCCAAGTAACTTTTAAACATTTCTTAATGTATATACCTGATTTTTTGGAGATTCCAAACTAACTACAAAAAAATTCAATAACACTTATTATTATTATTTGTTGTTTCACGCCTTGAAATTGTATCTACGTTATTGTAGTATGATTGAATGGGAAATCGTTTTTAGTGTCCTGAATGGCGTATCATTCGTGAGATGACCGTATTTGTTGACCACATTTTACCCTTCCTTTAATTGAATTATTGAATGTGGAATGTTAATACTGTTATTGATATGGAAGTGTTAATAATGGGGATTCGAACCGCCATACTCCCGAATGCGAGGCCAGAGCAGTACCACTCATCCACCAAGCTAGGTGTTTAGCTTGTTCGATAAATGATTTCAGAAAAATAAAATCCGGCTGTTAGATTATAAGTTCAATTGGTACCTTCATCACATAAGTTGTGGGTAAAATAAAATCATGGAATTCTAGAGGTAATAGAATCTAATATTGATGACGTAAAGTGATGACAGAACGTATACCAACAAATAAGATGACATATACACGGAGACGGTTTATGTTTAAAGAAGGTGAATGACACACGCAGACTCCACATCAATTAAAAAAAAAAAAAAAATACTCGAAGGCACTAGTAGGATAAATGGAACCAAGTATTGTGGTGATCTCAAAAAGTCACCAAATGTTTTATTAGAAGAGACGATTGAAATACAAAAATTTGCATTGGGTGACCATGACTACACCGGTCGAATTCGGTGACGAAGGGATTCCAGTTTGGCGCCGCATAGTCGTCTGGCCCAAGCAGACAGTAGTGCGGCCTTGGAATGCCCAGGCCGACACAGGGTGGCCACAGTTGATGGAGTGGGACGAGAGAACCGCTAGAGTGGACATTGCGGCAGAACGTGGCAGGGGCTGCGCAGTGCTGTTTGCTGCGAAAAGTCTAATTTTTGTATGTGTGGATGCTGCAGCAACAGTGAGGACTTCACATGGTAATGTACCACCCCTTCTGACTGAAAAGAGTTGACATTTCGCTGCCATAGTGATTTAAAAGCCCAGTACGACCCTGACAGCAGTGAAAATTGCTAATTGCGTCTCCCAACATATATTTGACTTCAGTGAGCTAGCCGTGCAACTTGTTGAATTATTGACAAACGAATGTACGTCCTTCTGGTACAGAACTCCAGAATCCATGCATACATATCATGTGTGTCAATTTTGTAAAACTTCATATTTAAATATGTTTCAATTGTTTATGCTAGAATAAAAGTTCGATGGTTTTAAATAAATTCCTCATTCTAACATTCAAATGTAAGGCAGAACTCTGTTCCCTTAATTTTCCTCTTTTGGAATGGCACCCTTGGAATCATTTTCATAGTAGTTAATTAAAATAAGTTAAACTCAAAAATCAAAATATTCTCATTAAAAAGAGCTCATTAAGAGACGAGAGTAGACAGAGCATTTCATTGGCTATCCCAACTCGGGGCAGAATGATTAAGGTTATGATACTAAATCATTATTGGCAGTGAAAGATTTATCAAAAATTAATAATAATGCATATCAGCTTTAGCCACGTTTAAAATGATTAATCGGGAAACAAGAAATGCATAGCGTAGCCTCCAAATTACTTATTAAATTTTGTATGTATTTTTTTTGTTTTGAGTTGGCAGCATGGTAACAATTTTTGTTCGCTGTCGTTCTTCATTGTTTGTTTCGTTTTGTTTTGGGAATGATCAAACTGTTTTGACCAGTTATATGTGATGATAATTCTTGTATTTGTTTGCTTTTGTAATGATTGCTGATGTTCTTGTTCTGGTGATTTGTGTTTCTTTCAATTTATGATGGTTTTTGTTTTCGCTTTGTGTTGTTATATACATCTGTTCTTATCAGTTCTATAAGATGATGATGTGTGTTGCAGTTGATAGTGCGGTAATTGATTCATGTTTTGGGGCACGTTATTAATATCGCGTTGAAAATAATTTTACATTTTTGAGGGCTGTTCATGCCGGAAATAACTTTCAGTTGTTTGTTGAATAAATTTTGTTGTGGAAATTGTTGGTTTTTGATGAGAGCGACGTAAAACATAATAGATTCGTATGAAACTTCGTTCTGGGAAAATCGCGAGTGATATTTCTGTGAACATTTTAGACACAGACACTGTCACTATGGGAACACACGAAGAAAGTTTTGATAATTAATTCCACCGTGCATCTACTAAGCTAATCGGAGATTTAGAATCACGAGAAACAGAATACACACAGACTCACACTGTAGCGGGCACAATACAACACTCGGATGTTTCATTAGAAAATAACCACACACAGATACCGGAGGATAAAGAAATCACACCACCGGAACTAAACGCGTCATTGTTGACAATGATTTTACAGATATTGGAACAAAATGCTGTGGAACAACGGCATATATCGGAAAAGAATGCCGCGGAGTGTCAGCGATTGTTAAAAACACAGTGTGACGAGTTTAAGATGGAAATTAAACACCAAATCCGTACTGAGTTGACTGCAGTGAATGACAAACTGAATGAAGTCACGGAGCAAATGTCAACTGTAAATGCCCGACAGGAAGCGATGTGCTCCAAGCTTGATGAAAAGATAGAAGCTGTCAAATCGTCTCTTACTGTGGACATGAAAAATCTATCTTTGCGAGTTGAAAGTGACTTGAAAGTGGTTCAGTCACAGGTGGGGACGGTAACTGTGACTTGTGAGGATCTTACAAGGTCGCAGGAAGCTGTCATTCGTCGGGTAACCAGTTTAGTAGATAGCGTAGAGGGGTTGCGAAGCGAGGCAACACGAAACATCGATGCGCTGACCACGTCAATCGTGAGAGTGCAAGATGACGCGAACAGTCAGCATTTGCAACTGACCAGAGAGGTTACTTCAATAAATACCTCGGTAATAACCTTGAAAGAGGACGCGTCTATTCTGAAGCAAGAACAAGTAAAATTGCGGGAGGAGTTGCGTGCGGTGGAGAAGATAAGACAGGTTGTTGGAACAGAGGTGATAGGACCGATTCATGTTGACATTCCATTACCACGGTTTGGAATGAAGAGAGGAATCAATCCTCGTGAGTTTCTGACTAACCTCGAGGAATATTTCCGTATAAAGGCCATTCCAGAATCTTTTTGGATGACCTTGGTAAACCAGGCACTTGACTTCCAAGAAAGGTCTTGGTTGGCCATTTCTTGCGAAGCGAGAACAACCTATACAGAGTTTAAAGAGGCATTTCTATGGACGTATTGGTCTGTGCAAGAACAGTCACGATGTCTGCTCCGAATCTGCCAAGGGAAGTACGATCCACGCGAGCACGGTTCAAGAGTGATGTATGTAAGAAGACTAGCAGTACTCTCGCGTCTCCTCGATCAGCCTCTTAAGGACCAGCAGTTCATAGCAGCTGTTTCCACGCATTTCTCAAAGCAGACAAGGGGTCTTATTAATCCAGTTGTTGCAACTACTTTGGAAAGTTTCCATGAAACTTTACAAAATATAGATACAATCGAAGATGGCCCACCAGGCAACTTTGACCATCATGGTGGAAAACCGCATGCTGATAATAATAGGAACTCAAATAGAGATCACAACCGCAAGCCCTACGATAAGGGGAAACAATTTTCCAATGGAAATCGGCGGAATGACTTTAACCATGGACGTAACCAGTCACGGGGGCAGCATCCGCGTGTAAATGCTATTGTTCGGGAACAATCTCCACAGCGAAACTCTTCGCCGGTTTCAGCCGAACCATCGCAGGCAAATGCGTGCGAAACATCTCAGGATGTGCGAGTGTGCCAACAATGAGCATTTCAAACGGCACCACTAGTTGTAAAAAAAATAATTATAGTTAAGATTACATACTTATATCCTCAAAATTATACAGTTTGCAACGCATTTTAAATTCACATGTCTACATGAAAAAGAATAACAATTTGTTTTACAATATTTGAAGTAGACTGTTCAAATATACTTTGATATGATAATTTTAATTTAAAAATGTGAGTTGATAGTGTACATGTTTCCATTGTTGACTATGATACTGGGTTAAAAATTACATAATAAGAGAGCTTATGTATAGACAAGTTAAAAGTCTTGTTAACGATTTCATATCGTCATTAAACGTACTACACATTTCTAAACTTAATTAACATCCATCAGAGAGAATGATTCACAATTACTAAGGAGTGTGCTAAGATGAAGTTAAATAACTCTTGTAGGGAAGGAGTAAAAACACTTCTTGAGTCTTGTTAGATGATTACCGAAGTAAGGAAGTTACCTTAGTGAATTTAATTTGTTTGCTCGGACGAAAAGAATAGATGTCGGAGTAAATAAGCAACGGATATGACTCAAATGGCTGCAAAATTCTCATTAGTGGCAATGATATGTAAGTCCACAAAATAATTAAAATAAGCGCCCAAAGCAATCCGGTTGCATGTTTAAAGGTTCGGTGTGATAAAACACCATGACTTCTTTATTAATTTTTTTTAGGGACTCGTTTCCCTAGGTAATTCTTCACTAGTACTCAAGTTGCTAAGGTCTAGGACTGTTGTGACCATAAAGGAATAAATAAATGTGTAGCTCTGTGGGAGTTATAAGGTAACGTAAATGTTAAGTAGTCTTTCCACACTTACTGGGTGCGCAGATTTAACTCAATGTCTTCTCCAGTCTTACTCAATGATGTTGTAAGAAGATTACTCGCACTATCAAATGGAACAGCACATAAAAGTAAATGAGAGAGTAAATAAATAAATTGAATAGAATTGTCATCTTAATTGTGAATATACAATGGGAGTAACGTTTACAAATATTTGAAGCAAATGTATGTATTTTGAGGAAATAGATGTTTATGATTAGAAAAATATTGATAATGAAGGTAAATTAAACGCATTTTTTGAGAAGTTTAAAGCAGTAAGTTACTAGATAATTAAGGTTTTTTTTTGTAGAACTAAAGGTTCACATGTTGGTGAACATATTTATGCTAGACGTGAGGAAAAAAATTGTAGATTTTCATTGTTTGTATGGATGACAAAGCACTAACTTTGGATGTGGAATTATTTGTCATAATGAATGCGGCTGAGGCTGTTACCAGAACTAGTGGTAACTGTTTATAGTTTTAGTGATGTTTACATATACATCTAAATTTGAATCATAGTGTTGTATATATGTTTTAGTGTGTATTACGTACTTAGTGGTTAATTATAATTGATGCTATTTACTAGACAAGATTGGCACATAACGGTTCAACATTTGTATATTTTTCGTTATAAGTTATGCATTTCTTGTATCCGTTGGCTAGGCTGATGTATTAACTTTCCATTTGTTAATAGGTTGCATAAATTAAATTTTGTTACTATGATAGCAACCTACTCAAACAGAGTTTTGCCAGTAATGGTAAATGAAATACTCGGTAACAATATAGATACAATTAAAAAAGGGTAGTTTCATAAAATGGAGTTCTGTGAAGGGACAAATCAAATTAGTTAGGAAAGGTAAAGACAGACTTCAGATGAACCATCATAATATAAAGTGTTTGAAGCAAGATGGCGTGTGAAGTAAAATTTTTTTTCTTTGTGGCACAAATAAAATTTTAATGTGGACCGGAGGCTATGTGGTGATCTCAAAAAGTCACCACATGTTTTATTAGAAGAGACGATTGAAATACAAAAATTTGCATTGGGTGACCATGACTACACCGGTCGAATTCGGTGACGAAGGGATTCCAGTTTGGCGCCGCATAGTCGTCTGGCCCGAGCAGACAGTAGTGCGGCCTTGGAATGCCCAGGCCGACACAGGGTGGCCACAGTTGGAGGGGGAGGAGAGAACCGCTAGAGTGGACATTGCGGCAGAACGTGGCAGGGGTAGCGCAGTGCTGTTTGCTGTGAAAAGTCTAATTTTTGTATGTGTGGATGCTACAGCAACAGTGAGGACTTCACATGGTAATGCACCACCCCTTCTCACTGAAAAGAGTTGACATTTCGCTGCCATAGTGATTTAAAAGCCCAGTACGACCCTGACAGCAGTGAAAATTGCTAATTGCGTCTCCCAACATATATTTGACTTCAGTGAGCTAGCCGTGCAACTTGTTGAATTATTGACAAACGAATGTACGTCCTTCTGGTACAGAACTCCAGAATCCATGCATACATATCATGTGTGTCAATTTTGTAAAACTTCATATTTAAATATGTTTCAATTGTTTATGCTAGAATAAAAGTTCGATGGTTTTAAATAAATTCCTCATTCTAACATTCAAATGTAAGGCAGAACTCTGTTCCCTTAAATTTCCTCTTTTGGAATGGCACCCTTGGAATCATTTTCATAGTAGTTAATTAAATAAGTTAAACTCAAAAATCAAAATATTCTCATTAAAAAGAGCTCATTAAGAGACGAGAGTAGACAGAGCATTTCAGTATCAAGCATGTACAGGAAGCAAGAGTGATTTGTAAGTTTGTTAAAAAGTACATTTATCAGTATGAAGCAGAAATCTCATAAAAATCCCCGAAATATCATGAAAATCGGAAAAAGATCGTGAAAATAAGTTACAAAATTACCAAAATTATGTTGTATCACTCTCCGGAAGATATCATCCGTTAGCATCGTTACATGACACGCAAAAGGCATCAATTACAATGCATGTATCATATCAAACGATGTGCATTCATCCATTCCACCAAATAACCAAACTTTTGGGTTACAGTCATGCACGTTGTCCAGTTCACATTATTTTTCAACTGATAATGTGCTGTCACTAGCCTAGGCGGCGTGGGAGGCTCCGCCGAAAGGATGAAAACTGCAGATGCTATCGATCAAAGCTACATACAGTATGTATACTGACACAGAAGTCGAAATCAACACACCATGGTGAATCCGAAACTAATAAAATCATTACACTAGAAATACAAAAACACACGGTTTGAGAAAGATGCTCTACAGTCATAGCTGGAACACATTCTGTTCATTGTCCTGTAATTATGTTAAAAAGTACATAGTTTTAGTAAAAAGCACGTCATTATCTGCCAGTTTAATCTTTTACTGATTTTGCCTTTTAAAGTCATGATTTCAGATATAAGTTGAGCAGTTTCCTCCAGATCGAACGATCATGGGCGATCCTCTGCCAGTTAACTCCGACAATCCTGTGTATGTCCTTGTCCCTTCTGTTAGGTGGTCTTCCTTTCGGTGTGTGGTGATCTCTTAGGCACCACTCTAGCACTGTTTTTGACCATCTTTGTTCTTTTCTTAGCGCAATATGGCCGGCCCATTGCCACTTCAGGGATATTGTCTTCTCTAAGATATCTGTGACCTTCGTAACTGACCTAATGTCAGTTGCTCATTTCTTGTCTTTTCTCGCTAAGCCTAACATTGTGCACATATGTCGTATAAATTTTATTAAAAACATCAAAAATATGCAATATCACACCACGCAAATTAGCATCTATTTACATGGTTAGAAGACGTGCAAAAGACGCCAATTACAATTGCAGAAATCATAGCATACGATGTGCGTTCAACCTCTCTACCGAAATTCAAAAAACGCACGGTTTGAAACAGATGCTCATAAATGAATCACATTCTGCTCACTTTCCTAAAACACATCTGAAAACTGGAGTAGTGCATCAGATATGTATGTCGAAAGTCTTTCTAAAGTATCGCAGTTGACCCCAATAGAACGATGACATCACAAGTTGCAATAAACTGTATGTTAACAGCACGGTCCTCCCACCAATGTTAAATCTGAATACAAAAAAGTATGATTACAATAGAAGAAGACTAGAAAGTTCACATACCAGAGGTGGAAGAATTATCAGGTTTCAACTCCAGTATCCTGTGTCTCTTGAGACCATATAATTACTTACTTAAAGAACTGTTCTTGACAATTTGTTCCAAAATACTTGCCTTCCATATTGCTACAGCAGGATTCAAAATCTACAAACGGGTTTCCTCGGATGATCCGTAAGCATGTTAGCAAAAAAAAAAAAAAAAAATCCTCGTTAATATGTTTGCGTTCATCATCTAGCTGCGGATACAGACCAAAGGGTGACTGGCCGGCCAGGGTGGGCGCCCGCCAGGGTCGCTGGGCAGACAATCACACATTAAATAAGTCTCACAAGAGGGCCACATAAATATTTTCACTTGGGGAGCTAGGCAGCAGTGAGATCTGGTTTGCCTGGTTTGACTAAAAATAAGTTCTCGGACAGCGTTAAACATAATAAGAATTAAAACCTGAACTAGACGACCCTTGAGAAAATATCCCTAATAAAATACGATGAATAGTGATGTTGAATGCTTGAAATAATGAAATAAAATGAAAAGTAGAACCGCACATTTGTAGCAAATATTTACTTGTTTATGTAATAGGTACGTATCAAAATGTATTACGAAACACGAAAATTTAAATCACACTGTATACACGACAAACTGTCACTGACCTTAACAGAATACAACCAATCTGAACAAAATGCACAAAACGTATCATCATCTCTGTGATATGATTACATTGGAATTGTATAACAAAACAAAAATGATTCCGTAACAGAAAAAAAATATCCGAAAAGCTACTTATTGTAAATATAAACAGTTTATTGACATTTCTGTGATATCTGCTGCTGCATTCTAGGGACTTCACTCTGAATTGTATGATACGCGCGACCACTGTAAGCATCTAACTACAAAAAGTTCTTTCTTAATTATTGATTTTACTAAATTAAAGACCTTAATCCTTAAAATGATATGTCATTTATAGATTTCGGTTAGGTATCGAAGGAGATAAATGGATCGCAATTTAAAAAAAAAAACCATGTTGTAGTAATATTATTGATACTTTTGGCCACTAAGGATGGAATTCCAAAAAATTCCTTTTATATAATATGGTGTGACCAAGCGGACACCTTGGTCTTTAAAATGATATCTCATTTATTGAGTTCGGTTAGGTATCAAGAGGTAAAAAAAGATGTTTTAGAAATTATGATTTTTTTGCCCCTTAAAGGTTAATTTGGAAAAAGTTGTTTCTTAAAATATGATGCGACCAAAGCGGATATTTTAAAATTTACCTCATTTATCGATTTCGGTTAGGTATCATGGGATATAAATGGCTCGTGATAAAAAAAAAAAAATGCGTTGTAGAACTCATCCATCCAAGTACCAACTCGCCATGGCGGCATATACCGCTGCAGCCAAGACCAAATAGCCCAAGAAGACGAAAACGAAAATGAAGTACCTGACTGGCGCTTTCTCACGAGACGTTGTTCTCTGGGCGGAGGCCTCCTTCCTCCCTCTTGGAGCTACTGAACGCGTTGAGGAAAATGTCAGACCAGAAGACTGGAGCATGGAAGTGTAGAAACTTCGCCTCGACGGAGATAACCCTGAGCAGTGGAAATTTTCCATCACCATTCACCTAGACGACCTCGAGTTTGGGTGGAAGGTACCAAGCTGCCACGTTCGAGCTAGCCTTGAGTAGCCGAGAACACAGCCATCTCGTCAAGTAGTAACGCCCATTGGGAGTCGCGGCGTGACCGAAGGCTCAGCGACTTCGACTGAGAGGAATAAGTGGAACTAACCAAAAGAAGGTTCAAGAACCTCGCCTGCGACCGAGAGGACGGCCGTAACTACTCGATCATACCTATTTGAAAACCCAAAGAAATTTTTGACGTATATACGAAAAGTCAATTGTACCAAAAGCAATAATCCAGCACTAATTCGTGAAGGGTCCGAGGTTAATGAAAGCCGCAGTAAATCTAACATACTAAATCCTGTATTCAAAAATTCATTTACTGATGAAAAGAAGGATAGTATTCCCGTTTGCCCACGACGTGTCGAGTTGGTGATAGAATCATTACGAATAAATACTGCAGGTATCATAAAGCAATTAGAGCTCCTGAAGTGGGGGAAAGCACCGGGCCCGGATGGAATTCCAGTAAGAATATTTTCAAAGTATGTGGCGGAAATTGGTCCATTTCTGTCTGATATATTCAGTAAATCATTAGAAGAGCGAAAAGTACCTTCAGACTGGAAAATAGCGCAAGTATCTCCGATTTTCAAGGAAGGTGAGCGAAGTGCTCCTGGAAACTATAACATCTGTTTGTAGAGTTATGGAGCATATTATATGTTCGAACATTATGAATTTTCTATATGATAATAATTTGTTTACAACAAATCAACACGGATTTCGGAAGAAAAGATCATGTGAAACACAGCTGGCCCTGTTTACACACGACGAAATGAATGTTATTGATGCAGGTTCACAAGTAGATGCAATTTTTTCTTAGATTTTCCGAAAGCATTTGACTCTGTGCCACACAACCACCCTTTAGCGAAGCTTCGAGAGTACGGTATATCGGATCAGGTTTGTGGATGGATAAAGGATTTTCTAACTGGTCGGTCGCAGTATGTCGTCGTTGAAGGAGAAAGTTCTTCTAATCTAGATGTTACATCTGGTGTACCTCAAGGAAGTTATTTTTTTTTTATTATTTAGCACACATTTTTACAGCCTAGTATCTAGAAACTAAAATAGGCCTTAATTTAACACAATAGTTTTACATTTGGTATTTCAACAGATAATTTCACAATGAATAATTTCAATTTTTGTTATGTATGGCTTTGGCAATATCTGTACAGTCTTTTCTTGTTGGCACGATACATACGATTGTTCCGCTGTTAACATATATTATAACTTTCTAAACTTGCTGTATTTTGTCATAATTGATTTATTATAGTTTTTGTAGTTTTGTATGGTGTCTGCAGTTTCCTGTCCACTTTATGGTTAGAATTTTTAATATTTCACTATGTCACTTCGTACGTCTACCACTACTACTATTACTAAACTATTACTACTATCTACTACTCTACCATCTAAGAAAGCATTTTCCAGCATTGGTATCAGTGCGGTAATCCGAATTCCAAATCTCCCGGAATAGCGCACGTTCTCAGTCTCTCTGGCAGCCAAAGTGACCGAGAAGGCCGCCCATCGGGAGACTGGCCACCTCCAACACTGGTTGTGAGAATTAATTTTCAATGATATATATGTAATTGCAGAAGTAAGGAGTCTTTAATATCCGGCTAGTAGGATGTTCGTTTCACAGGTGAACTAGATTAGTTTAACATCTACTGCCGGTATTTGTTAGGAAGTGTAGTAGGACCACTTCTTTTCTTAATTTTTATAAACGATCTCGGAGACAAAGTGAAAAGCATTTTTAGATTGTTTGCTGATGATGCGGTTATTTATAGGGAAGTAAGAAATTTGGCCGATTGCTTAGAAATTCAACGTGACCTGGATATTATTTTGTCATGGTGCGCTGAGTGGCAACTTACGCTAAATTGTAAAAATTGCAAGACAATTAGCATAACTAACAAAGAGAATCCAATTGTTCAGAAATACTAGTTAAAAAATTCAGTTATTGATATGGTTGATTCTATGAAATTTTTGGGAGTAACAGTACAAAGGAATATGAAATGGGACTTACATATTAATTCGTTAGTAGGTAGAGCTAATTCTAGGCTGCTATTCATAGGTCGAATATTGAAAAATTGTAATGAACAAACAAAGGAGATAGCGTACAAATCTCTTGTGTGTCCACATTTGGACTATTGTCGTGCCATTTGGGATCCGTTTTGTAAGGGGTTGATTGAAACTACAGAGAAGGTACAAAGAAGAGCCACTCGATTTGTGACCGGTTGCTGCAGTCCTTATAAAAGCGTCACAGAACTGATTAGTAGACTAGGCTGGAGTCTCTGGTAGACAGACGATGCACATTGCGTTTAAACTTATTGGTAAACATGTGTACACCCACTTTCAATTACGAGTGTAGTGAAATACTTCTTCCACCAACCTATTTGTGCCGGAATGACAGGAAAGATAAGATTAGAGAAATAAGGTGTCTCAATGATTCTTATATGAATTCTTTTTTTTCCCTCGTACCATTAGGGATTGGAATGCACAACAAAGATATTAGCTTTGGTGCTGAGAACCGCCTGCCACCCACAATTTTGTGAATTGCAGAGTATATATGTAGATGTAGATTAGTACACTCCAACTCCATCGCCTTCTCCGGGTGTTGTGGCAGTCATGCCGAAAGCCATGCAGCATTCGCCGAGCCACCAAGAACAGCTGAAAACCTTAGCCCAATGGAGGGCCCAGTAACTCCGATCAATGTCCATTACCCAGGGAACTACTGCGACTTTCTGCCTCAGCTACGGCGCGTCATGAAGCAGCCCAGAACATCATGGACTGAAGATCCTCATGTTACGCCCTGACGACGGCGGCCATACAAATCTTGCAGGATGACACTACCCTGCACGACACCATGCTCTTCAGACGAGAGAGGAAAAATACCGAAGATTCCACGCCGAAAACTGCAGCGAAACCACCGCCACGCAAGTTGGTCCAGTGCTACAGGTGCCACGATTTCTGGCACTATGCCAATGAATGCACAAGACCAGCTAGGTGCGTTTGCTGCGGAGGTAGCCACTATGTAACAGAATGCAAACAGCGTCGCGAAGACGCTGTCTGTTGTAACTGCGGCGCTATGCACTTCGCTGCGTATGGAGGTTGCAGCAAAACACTAAGAATCGAATACACCAGAACAAAGGGCCTACTACACAGCCCTCAACAAGCCACCAGGGGGGCACCCAAGTGGCGACTAAGTGGCGGCCAGCGTGAGTGCACCCGGGTGCTATACTGCTAACGCTGTTGTGTGCTCCCGTGTGCTCGGGCTCTGCTCGCTTGTCACCGAAGGAGATAGTAAGTGTTTGCTTCTTCTTCTTTGGGGACATACTTGCCCATCCCTTTCCGAGCTTATTAGGGATTTACCGCCACACGGCCCACTCCTGCGAGAGTGAAACACCCTGGCACTAGTTTTTAGGGTTGTCTCTGGTCCTGGCCAACCTTTCGGTGATAACAAGGGGCTAGAGCAACAATTCCAGTAGGCTCCCGTAGTCACAGCTATGATATTTGGCACTGGTAGTCTTCTTGGTGCGTCCGCGCCAGTCATGCTCGAATCTCCGAAATTGCGTTCTCCACAGAGCCTTGGCTCCGAAGTAGAAGACCCCACAACCATGACCTTCAACCATGAAGAAGACAACACAGACTCGGAACATGAAGAGGTTTTAACTCGCAAGCGCATTCCAGCCAACATCATGGGCAAAACCCAGCTGAGGAAAATTGGGAAAGCCCTAATAAAGAGAACAACGCGTCAAGTGAAGACCACGTGCATTACAATGTGACACACAAGGAAAAGATACAGTTTTCCAAACTGTTCCAGCTCATGCAGTCAAAGTACCGTTCATCATCCAGTCTGTGGCCCAACTTCGAAGACCAGGAACCAACGTCGTCATGCTGCTGTTCCTGGTAATTCTAATCGACTGCCAGGAAAACGGGGCCATCTTTAGCGTAGATACAGTCTGTCACCTAAAGGTGCACGCAGAAAAGCTACAGACTTCCACTGGTCCTCCTTAGTGCTACAATTGTCAACTCTTTGGATATGTAGCCAAAAACTGCAGAATGTCTCCAGTATAAGTAAAATGTTCCAGACAGCACGAGTCTACACAATGCACATTTCAGAAAGGCAGGGGTGAGGCCAATGTTCAAACTGCGGGGGAGGTCATGTAGCCAGCTATAAGGGCTGCCCAGCCTTCAAAAGGGCTCATGACAGGCAGAGAGAAACAATAAACGAGCAAGAAATACCACCAGATAAGAAACAACCTCCAACAGCGTGAACAGACGCACATGCAAACCTAGAAGGCGCCCCCCAACAGAGACAGAACCACGGCGTAACAATTGAGGCACAGGAGAGTATCGACAGGCTAACCAGGAAGCTTGATTCTGTACTAAAAATGCTCTCCAACCTTACATAGCAGCTGGAGAAGATGACCAGCACCGTGATGAAAGCCCTGGCTTCCCCAAAGTGCTCTCACTGCAACCACCATGGCTAGACCCCTGATATACTCATTATTTTTCTGCACCTGAAATGCAAACATCATTCATAGTCAGCTATCAGAATTCAGACAGTTTTCACGAGACCAGGATGTGGATGTATGCCTTGTCTCTGAAACTGTTCTTAAACCCGGTCTGCGAGCATCTGTGCCTAACTACAACTGCTATAGCTGGGACAGACCCACCGCCGGTGGAGGAGTCGCCCTATACATAAAACGAAACATCCCACATCACGAGATCACCATACTCACACTCCAACAGATGGAAGCCGTCGGTGTTGAAGTGACGACCTCCAACGGAACACTAACGATCATCTCCTGCTACCTTCGTCCTTGGCGACAGCTCGATGAGGATGAATTCACGGCCCTGGCTTCCATCGGTGGTAAACTCCTGATCGGAGGAGATATAAATGCAAAGCACACCGACTGGAATAGCAGATATTCCAATGCTGTGGGAGTAGCACTGAGAAGATTGACCAACCGACTTAACATAGGGATGTGGGCACAAGATGTGCCCATTCATTATCCAAGCAACAGGCAAAGGCCAGATGTTCTAGACGTCTTTATTACTAAGGATATTCAGGGCTATGTCGCCACCGCAGCCTTAAACTGGCTATACTCCGATCACTGCCGGTTATAGAGGAGATTGAAATTGAACCTTAGCAACCCCTGAAGAACTCTACACTGGAATACAAACACACAAATTGGAGGCTTTTTCAAGAGATCCTCCAAAATAAACTTACTAACCAATTGGAAATTACGAACATCGACAATGCCCTCGAGCTCTTCCAGACTGTAGCCAATGAGGCTACTGCTGCTTCAACACCCGTTAAGTTACCTCGGTCAGCCCCTACTCCACATCTTCCTCTTCAACTGATGGTTGAAAAGACTACACAAAAACAGGGTTGCAAAGGAATGGAAGCTGACGAGAAACCAGGCAACAAGAAGGCTGCTCAATTGACTGCAGAGGGAAATAAAAACTTCCCTACTGCAGCATCGAAATAGAGAGTGGGACGCAGGAGTTTCCATCCTCAGCCCAGAGGACGGGTCACTCTGGCTTCAAACAAGAAGGCTTCGAGACGAAGACAGCTCCTTCCTCCTCTCCACAGCAGCCATGGCTAGCTGTCACTCCTCAAGATAAGGCGAATGCCCTCGCCGATGTCTTCGAAACAAATTTCCAACCGTCGGAAGCAAACGCAGACCCCTTACACCTCGCCGAGGTCAACCACCGGCTGAGGGTTTACCTGGAAGCAGAAGATGAATTTCAAATGGACGATATTACCCCTGAAGAGGTTACTAGCAGCATGCAAAATCTCCAACCTCGCAAAGCTCCCGGTTGTGACGATATTTGTAACAGTTCTCTAAGGCACCTGCCACCGAAGGCCTCTGCTTACCCCGCAGAAATTTTGAACACAATTCTGCGCCAACAATAGATCCCTAGCTGATTGAAACATGCAGTTATGGTAGGAATCCCACACCAACCTCAAAACTACAGGCCAATAAGCCTTCTTCCAGCCATCAGAAACGTATTTGAAAGGCTACTGCTAAAACGACTGTCCACCTATATTGAGGACACAAATCCATTACCTAATCACCTGCTGGGATTTCGTCGAGGCCACTCAACTACACAGCAGCTGACGAGGGTAAATGAAGCTGTCACAAAAGCGTTCAACCACAAATAAATCTGTACCATGGTGATGCATGATATCTCCCGAGCATTTGATTCCAAGTGGCACTCGGGCCTCATACTTAAGCTTTACAAGCAGGGTATCCCATGTCCATACATGAAATTAATAAAATCATACCTGGTCTCTACTCGCTTCTCAACACAGACAACAACTTAGCTCCAAGCACTGGCATTAGGATATACACGACCTTTGTAAGACCTATTATTGAGTATGCCTGTCCTGTGTTGGCCTACGCTGCTGTCAGCTATATACCCAGACTACAACCAATACAAAACAGGGCACTGAAAAGAGCCCTGCACCTTCCAGCCAGATTTCCCACCTACACACTCCATGAAGCTTCCGGAGTCCCATATCTTCATGACAGATTTCGACAACTCGCTGAAGTATGCTACACGTGTTCAAATGGAAGCAATAACCCGGAAGTAAACAACATCGGTCGCTATGACATCACCATTGACCGTCACAAGATACCATTAAGTCTAATCATAAAACTTAAACAAACATCAACGAGAAGCCATACCTAAAGAAATGTTTTGCATCGCCCAAATACTTCTGGAGGCAATGTCCACAGACAACATACTTCACCATCCCCCTGCCTATTAAGTAAAGGCAGTAACGGTGCTATGACGATGACTACAAGACATCAGCAGCGACGAGGGTAAAATATGCATCCTGAAGCAAGTCAATATGCGTCTAGGGCTACTTCTGCCACATCCACGAACATCAGACATCTTCTATGAAGCAAGAAGAACCAGAGAGCACCTAGCAACGAAGACGGCTCAACTACATCTAGAGCGGACTTCAGCCGTGGCTGCAGTGAATACTGCAACCATAACTGTGCCCGACACGACTCAGGCCAAAGGGAAGATAGACTCGACGCCCTCATCGCTCTCCTCACTAAATTCATCCAGCATCTTTTACCAGGGGAAGGCACACCTTCCACTGCAAGATTGCGCTAATTGCACCACAAACGATGCGGTCCATCTCTGAGGTAGAAGGCCTCGGCGGCAATCCTCCCAGCGAAGAAACAAAAATAGCCATCAAAGACGAACAGTGACAGCGAAGATTTGTCCCGTTGAAATCCATTGGAGTAAATGTCTTCGGACAACAAACTCCACCGCACTTCTGCTTAAAAGAGCAGTTACTGGCTATAGTGTATGCGTTGTAGAAATGTAAATACTTTTGCCTTTTGAAGGTCGAATTTTGAATGATTCCTTTCATAATATATGTTGTAACCAACCGAAGACATTACCAAGACCTCAGTCTTCAAAATGATACCTCGTTTATCAATTTTGTTTAATTATCAAGGGAGATAAATGACTCGAGACACAAAAAAATGCATTTTAGAAATACTGATATTTTTTCCGTTTAAGAGTTAAATTCAGAAAAAAGCCATTCTTAATACATGATGTGACCACAGCGGAGACCTTAATCTTTAGAATGATATTTCATTTTTCTATTTCTGTTAATAAATGGCTGCCAACAAAAAATGCGTTGAAGAACAAATTATGCTTTTTCCCATTAAGGGTTGAATTCAAAAAAAAAAAAAAAATATTTTCTAATATATGACGTCACCAAACCTGAGACATTACTCTTCAAAATCTTACATCATTTATCTACATCTGTTAAATATGAAGGGAGATAAATAGCTCTTGACACCAAAAATACGTTGTAGAACCATTGATACTTTTGCCCCTTAAGGACTGAATTCAAAAAAAATTCTTTCTTAATATATGAAGTCACTAAATCTGAGATACTACTCTTTATAATTCTCATTCATTTTTCCATTTCGGTTAGTTATCTAGGGAGTTAAATGGCTCGAGACACAAAAAACGCATTACAGAAACTTTTACATTTTTGTCCTTTTAAGGTCGAATTAAGGAAAACTCCTTTCTTATGCTATAATGTGACCTTAATGAGACGTTAATATTTAATATGATACCTCATTTATCTGTATCGGTTAGGTATGAAGGGAGATTAATGGCTCGTTGATGATTTATGGTAATTAGGTCACGCGCCCCGCCCCTAGAATCCCTTTGATGGCGCCGACCCGCCTTATCCCACTACTCAACTTGAACACCAATACATTCGTGGATCCATGCCGGCATTGACTCAACAAGTGTTCGGAAGTCTTCTTGGTGAATGTCTCACTATGTGTGCATGTCTTTTACAGTCATTTGTTGCACAGTTTGTGCAGGGTGACCATGTGATCTAATGTGTCTACTCCTGATATCCTAAACATGCTCTATTGGGTACAAATCTGGGGACCATGCTGTCCAAATTGAGATCGAAACTCCTTACAAGGGTTGTGTGACGATGGCCGCAGTATTAGGACGGGCATTATCATGTTGGAAAATGCGGTTTGGATGGTGAACATGAAGAGTATCACAATAAGATGCAGTACCCCGTCCACATATTGATGGACTTTCATTGCCTTCAACAACAGCCGACTCAGTCATGCTGTCGAAAGTGATTGATGCCAAAACATGACACCAGTGGCTGCAATTGCGTGACGTTCTGAAATCACAGCAGGTAAGCCGTTTCTCCACTACGCCCGCCTACATGTTGTCAATTATAACTTTGCCACAGACAGAATCGAGACTCTTCTCTAAACACAAATGTACGCCACTCACATGTCCCGAAAATCCATGTCGTAGGGGATGACCTTGTTGCTTTTTGGGGGGCTTAAGCCCCCTAGACCCCCCCCCCCCGGGATCCGCCACTGTCTGCCAGGAACAGCCACCTACACCATTTGGCGGTCTTCACGTGCTGTCATCCATCAGCATGGACCCATGCCTGCTCTAGGAGTATTAGAGCCTTCTTTCATCCACTGTGTGACAAGTCTGTATACTGACAATGCACTACGGCCAATCCCTTGGGAGATTTCACGATATGATGCATCCTTTAAAAACACGTCAATTCTCCGACCTCTCTCACAGTTAGACATTTGGGTGTAGAGAGTTGTCACACTTCGCCTTGGCGTACTTAACATAAAAAAACTTGTGGACAACAAAGTGTCATGTACTGTTCGCCACTTAAACGCTAATTTTTTTTTTAGCAATTTACATAATAAATAGCACCGTATTTCTCATATTATTATATATAAAACTTTCAATTTTAAATCATTTAATACACTTCATGCGGGCGTACTTGGGGCCATATTTCATTCATTTATCACAACTCCATCTGGGTGTTGGGATTTTAATTTGCGCCAGTTTGTGTATCAGTTGCTAACAGTAAGGTTCGTGCTGCATTTTGCGAATACTGGCCTGTGCCGTCACCGCAACAATAGTCGGCCGAGTTACGGCTCCCGCTAGCGTCCACGCTTTTCCCTAGCTCGCCCGTGTTCCTACCCGGTCTTTAGTCTCCTTTATCGTTTTCAAATGATTGTTTCAGGGAATCAGTGTTGGGGATGACAGGTAGGTTTGACACCCTGCTATATTATAGAGTACTGTACTTTGTTTTGCACAGTTTTGGAACGAAAGTTCATTAAAATACTTTTTAATCCGACTCACGTAATCACCTAGCTAGTTGATGTTTTGTGTACAAATATAGTATCCCAGCGCAGTGTTAACAAATCATCAGCACACTGTACCGGAATGAAAGATTGTCTCTTGTTTCAACGCAATCTCGGTGAAATGTCAATCACTTCGCACTTGCCGTGTTTGTTTTTTCTGAGGTTCTTTTCGATTCACTCAGTGCTTTTTGTTACTTAAGTACGAGATTATAAGACATTTTCATTTAACTATAGGCCGTAAAGATTTTGTATAGTAAAAATAATAATTTCATGTTGTCTCAAAGTTCTAGTGACAGAGTTTCTTATTGGGAAACTCGCAGTACACCTATATCGTAGTCACCTAACTTGAAAAGAAGACCTACACATTAACGTGAAATTCGAACCACCGAGCGTCCTTCGCAGTAACAGATAAAAGCTTTGTCAGAGGTAAATGTTAATTTTAAGGCCCGCAAGAATTACAGTCCAGACCGGGATTTGAACCGGGACGTTTAGTTCCCAAATCGCATGCAGTAACCATTTGAGTAACCAGTCCGAATATAGGTGTAATGAAAAATAAGTTTTCAAACATGATAAAATAAATATACTCTTTTTCTATAGCATCTATTTTTGGTATTTTTCCAGTACTTCTAGATTAATCTTCCGTCTGGTTATGGCGTGAGATTCTGGTGGGAGAGGTTCGGTTATAACTGCGGATGTAGGCTGTAATTTTTGTGGATCTTAAAATTGATCTTCAACTCTGGCAAAGCTTTGATTTTTTAATTCCTACATTTTACGAACATCTGATGAACATGGATAAAAAAAGACTTTTTTTTTTTAGGCAAATAATAACATGAAAACAACATTTAGTCGTAAGGGAAGGGAAATTTTCAAACTCTCTCTCTATGCTCTTCTCCACATCCAGCAGGCCGACACTGGTCCGCACCGTCAAAACATAAACCAATCCAATGCCGGCCGAGTGTCGGACGACACACCGTCACTTCGATCGAGTGAGCGCCAACACTAAGAAACTTGTCGGTGGCGTGACTGTGCGGAACGGTATCGGGCAAGTGAGGCCCGAACTTCTGAGGAGTTAAAATTAATCTAAAACCACTTTCGATCACCGGTGAGCAACGTGTGGCTAAAATCTTGCCATATTGACTATTGAACACAAAGAAACGCAAATTGATAATTCTGAATATGTGATTTACGAGTTTGCAGCTGTTAAAGCTAAAAAGAGGAGATCGTGAAAGATATTGTTTTTAGTTTATTTGTGCATCTTTTAAATTATGTTAATATTACAATTTTATTAACTATAATTTTTAATGACAATAAATCATGATTAATTATGCTTTATTAATATCATTATTTTCACTTACAAGATATTATATTTTCCTTAATTTTAAATTTAAGTTTTCAAGGGGTGACACCATCGATAACCGCCCCAGGTGTGACCCACGCTAGCTACGCCACTGACGCCCACACTGGATGTCGAGGAATAATATCGAACGGATTAATGTTTAAAATTACAGCATTTGGGAAGGGTCTCTTCAATTAAGCTACCCAAACCAGAACCACTTCCTGGCCGAGTAATACAATCACTTCATCTTTTTTCGCTGATAATGCCTTCCCACCAACGAAGAATATTTGTGAGCCATGTAGTATTGATTTAGGAATAGGATCTGCTAAAAGGGCTTGTAATTACTGGATATCAAAAGCTAGAAGGGTCATAGACAATGTTTTTGGATATTTATTAGCTTCTGTATTTACATACCACAATTGATGTTGACTTAAAACATGTGAAATTAATTGTTATGACTACCTATTAACTGCAAATATTTATGCGAAAAAATATAAAATCTCAAAGTCATTATTCTCCTTCTGGTAGTTTTGACTTACAAGATATAAGCTCTGGAATAGTGGTGTAAGTTTGACGGATAAACGAAGAAATGCAACTAATTGGCTTACAGGCTGCAGAGGTAGAAACAGCAGTGCACGTTCATAGCAAGTAAGGGACGAGTTTACTCATTATTTTATGTCTGATATTTGTAGAGTGACATAGCAAGATATGTGTTTAAACTGTATCATGATTAATTTCTGAAAATAAGGACAGGCTTATTCTACCTACTATATGACTCAGACTATTATTTAAAAGATATATTTTCACCCTTTTATATCATCGAAAAAACAGGCAGACTCATTATCCCTTCTGAATGAGAAACATGTTAACATATTTTGGCATCCCATCAGCCTATTTTTTTATCATTTATTTTAATCGTTCATTTAAAGAAGTAAAAGGCCTATATAACAACAGACGTGAGTTGTGCTGAACATATATGCAAAGAAGTTAACATGTACATAAATTTAAAAAATAATTAAACTTCAGTAGTATTCTAGAAGTGTGAATTAATGTTATGTTGATCACCATAACTTCCTAATTCCAAACCATTAAAAATGAAATAAAATTGATACGACAGCAATACGTTTGTTGTTTTACTTACAATCTCAATGGAATCTTGAGCAGCTGACACCTCAGTCGCTCGCTAGGCAATGTTTTGGCTGTCTTGACTGTCAATCCCATCAACAGAAACTTCGTAAGATAACACAAATGACATAGCACTGAATGCAAACTACGCTGATTGCAGTTGCCTACCATCTGCACTACCACTTTTGTTTTCCTTAACTCGTTTTTGGCGTACGTTCTCAAACTTTAAATTTTTTTTGATTGCTTTATGATTGGATATATCAAATTTTGTGGCAATATAGCTCCAACTGTCTTTCTTCTTTTTTTCTGGTCTTTTTAAATAGTTGCTTAGCATCCCACAACTTTGGGTGTAAGTATATTTCATTCATAAAATTTAAAGTCTTTTCGGTTGACCAATTATTTATTATACATATAAAAGAACGGTAAAAGAAAACACATACAAAGTACCCATTCGCCGAAGCTTAAAAGTAAAATCGCGTCGGATTCAAATACACGAAGAAAAATTGCCTTGAATGTTTGGCCGTATCACCGTCAACACTCCTGCCACACTCGGCAACACACAAAAATACCGATAAAAATTAGGCTATATTGTTGGGCCACCCGCCATTATTGCCCGGCCACACGACCATATTGTCGCAGCATTGCCGCCATTCATCGCAATACTTGCCAGCAACAAATGCTGCACGTCACCGTAGGGTTACCAGATGATGGTCTTCAAAAAAGAGGACATTTCTAGATTAATACTAAATTCTGCAAAAGTGTTGTGGGTTTCTCAACATTTACGGATGTTGCATTAAGATAAATTATAACTACACACTTAATAAATAAAAATATTTAAGATATGCATAATTCACTATACTTTTTGCAAATGAAACGTCTGCAATAGGTAGTATATTACTTCATTTTATTAAATCATGCAAGTTACAACAATTTGTGGCACATTTTAATATAAACTACAAAAAATCATCATTAGTACATTTCTCATCTTCATCATTATTCCCTGAAGTACTCAGATATTTCTTTGATGAACCAATTTCTGAGAGTAATTTCTTATTTTCCATCAAATAATTATAAAACTCTGCACAAGATAAATCCTTATAATCATATTGCGCACTTACAATTCCCTTAACAGACTCAACACTGAGTCTATTTCTATCTTTGGTCCACTGACTGTTTGCTAATGAAATAAAATAATTGTTTAAAAAACATAAAAACCACCTTCAAAAAAGAGCACTGAAAATTTTATAATAACTTTATACCTTGCTTAGAAGAAAGTAAATCTAATTGGACAATATTTTACATTACTGTTATTGAATTTTTTACATTAATTAGTTATTTTTGGAGTCGGTGCCAGCTGTCAGATCGCGCAGATCGAATTACTGAACTTTATTTGATGTTCGAGGCGAACCGAGAGTACGAACAAAAATTCCAAATATTTTATAGCATGTTGTGAGGAAGACAGTTTTATTGCGGGAGACAGCTTAGGGAAACAAATTAACGGTGTGTTTTCTGTGGCTCTGCCTCGTTGGTCATCCAGGCATATCTCTGGCTCTATAGTGTCAGTTGGTAGGCTGCATCATGAAGTAAATACTTTATAGTTAGTATAATATCGGTGTATAATCTAAATGTTTCAGTTGTGTTGAAAAATGTTTCTAGAATTAATTGTAGGTAAGTAGTAACATGATTTTTTATGCATTAATGTTATTTATTATTGTTTTTATCTTTTTGTTTTTCTTGCTTTGGCCGGCACCGACTCCAAAAATAACTAATTAATGTAAAAAATTCAATAACAGTAATGTAAAATATTGTCCAATTAGATTTACTTTCTTCTAAGCAAGGTATAAAGTTATTATAAAATTTTCAGTGCTCTTTTTTGAAGGCGGTTTTTATGTTTTTTAAACAATTATTTTATTTTTAAATTTTTAGTGTTATTATAGTTAATTTGTGTTTAAATATGCCGCAGCAGTTCTCATTTTGTGAACTTCCTGGTAGCTCAGTGGTTAATGCGAACGCTTTAAAAAAATCTATCTTTGAATTGGATGCTGTGTTAAGGAATGTCAGTTTCTGGTCCAGGCAGTGTTCCGATCTAATCATAACATCTGTTAAAGCTGCTGCTTGATAACCGAAACATGTAACATCTGGACATTAATACATACCACATACACAAATCTGTCTCTGGAATATATCTGTTCGTTCCGGCATCACTCAGAAAATATAGATTTTTAATTTGTTTTCACAACGTAAACGCTTGGGGTCCAAGTTGAGCCATTTGGACACATACATTTTATAAATATTCTCCAGTGACTTAAAAATAGCTTAATTGATTTTGACGTTACTTAAAACTGTGGATTTTGTAAAGAACATTGGAAATTATAAGCGATGGGGGTAAAGGAGAAGAGGGATTGGGCTTTTGTATACCAAATATAGACTGTCCTTTCTGATTCATTTAAAGTATACGTTTGTAAATTTCTATTAATATCATATAAATTTTTTAGGTATGTATAAAAAAATAATTAAGGGGTGTGGAAGTGAAGAGTAGTTTGGTTTTTGATACGGTACTGTGGACAGCATTTTTCTCTTTGGTTTAAAGTATACATGTGCAAAGTTCCATCAAAACCAGATAAAAACTGTAACTTTGTATAAAGAACATTTACAAAAATTAAATGGGGTAAGGGAGTGAGCAGTTAGGTTTTGTAAACAGAATGTTTCTCTTTGTTCTTAAGTATTCATTTGCTGTGTTCCATCGAAATCTGAGAAAAACGGTAGGTATCTATAAAGAAAATTGAAAATTAGGAGGGGTGGGGGTAGAAGGGAAGAGGGTTTGGGCTTCTGCAACCTAATTTAAACACAATTGTTATGTATTTTTGAAAATATATGTGTGTAAATTTTCTTCAGAATCAGATAGAAACAGTGCTTTGTGTAGATTAAAGGGATGGAAAGGGGGAGAGAGATTTGGCTTCTCTAAACCAAATGCAGACAGTATTTTTCTGTTTGTTTTGAAGTATACATGTGCATACTTCCTACAAAATCAGATAGAAACGGTAGCTTTATATAATGAACATTGACAGTAATTAAAGGGGTAGAAAGGGGAATAGGTTTTGTGTTTTTGTCAAAGTAATCTGAGTAGTATGTTTCTGCTTCTATTTGCTTTAAAGTATACACATGCGAAGTTCCACCGAAATCAGATTAAAATGTGGGTTTGTACAAACATTAATTGATGAAAAAGGGGAGCTAGGGTAGTTACATTATTTTTTTGGTCAGAAATCTTCTCCATTAAAAAAATACATATATGTGCTAACTTTCATAAAGATCGGTCAAATGGTGTCAACTGTACCTTTTCAAAAAGAAAATTTACAAACGTCAAGGGGCGGAAACGGGGAAAAGAGTTCAGTTTTTGCAAACCAAAAGCTGACATTATTTTTCTCTTTGTTTTACAGTAAAAGTTAGCTAAGTTCTATCTAAACTGGATTAAAACTGTGGGTTTGTATAAAAATTAAACGGTTTAATGGGGAGTGGGGGTTGTTTTTTAGTCAGAAACCTTCCTCGTGAAAAAATACATATAAGTGCCAACTTTCATGGTAATAGGTCAAACGGTGGCGACTGTAGCTTTTTATAGAAAAAAATTGACAAAAATTAGGGGGTTGGTAGAAGGAAGAGGGGTTGAGCTTTGGCTACCAAATGATGAAAAGATTTTTCTGTTTGTTTTAAAGTATACATTGGCAATGTTCAATCAAAATCAGATATGAAATATAGGTTTCTATAAAATTAAGGGGCGTGAAGGGGGAGATGGGGTGGCTTTTTTTATTTTTTTGGTTAGAAACCTAGTCCATGAAATATTACGTGTATATGACAACTTTAATGGAGATCAGTTAAATGATGTCAACTACAGTTTTGTATAAATAACATTGGCAAAAATTAAGGGGTGGATAGGGTGAGAGGGGTTCAGTTTTTTCAAACCAAATGTTGACAGCATTTTTCTCTTTCTGTTTGACTATACGTGTCCAAATTTCCATTTAAATCGAATAAAAAATGTGAGTTTGTATAAAAATTAAGGGGTGTAAAGGGAGAGAGGGGTATTTTTTTATTTTTTTGGGTCAGAAACCTTTTCCATGAAAAATTACATGTATATGCTAACTTTAATGGAGATTAGGTAAATGGTGTCGACTTAAGCTTTATATAAAGAACATTGGCAATAATTAAGGGGTGGACGGGGGGAGAGGGGTTCGGTTTTTGTAAAACAAAAGGTTGACAGTATTTTTCTGTTTATTTTTTACTATACATTTCCAAAGTTTCATCAAAATCGGATAAAAAGTGTGGATTTGTATAAATATTAAGGGGTGTAAAGGGGTAGAAGGGGAGGTTTCTCAATGAAATTCATATGGGACCACTTTGGAGGTATACTCTATCCACTATAAAAATTTAATTCAAATCGGATCAAAATTGGCGAAGATATCGCTGAACATACATCAAAAAAAAAAAAAAAAAAATTCACACGAATAGAGAACCTCCTCCTTTTTTGAAGTCTGTTAAAAATCCTTTCTACACTAGCATTGTGGCTGGGAATAGCAAAGAAAAACTCAGGAATTTTTAGTAGTTCTGAGAAACAAGCACCATTCTTTGACTCTCGGAAATATTTACACCAGATATCATTTGACAACTGATCTGTATTAACGTTAGCCTGGTTTGTCAAAAATTTCTGAATGTTCCAAAACTGATCAAAGCACTTTACATCATCTATTTTAATATTAAGTTTTTCATTTAGGTACAGAATTGTTTGTTCCACATCTCCCCAATTTGGAGAATTCTTCAGACCCATCCATTTAAATACCAAAAACTCTTGATACTGAACCAACCATTTCTTAAGATACGTAATTGTTGCATCATAAACATGTGCTATTTCTCCTTCTAGCATATCACATTTAGAACCATAACCTTCATCCCGTTTTTTTCTCAAAATTTCTTTTAGTTTTAAAGATTTGAAATTCTGGATTTTTCTTTCCTGAAGAGCATTCAACACACCCTCAAGAATATGTATCATTTCTACCAATGAATTTTTCTCTTTTTCTAGGGCCAAAATATTATGTTGAAATAATCTCATAAGAGAATGAACAAACCATAATCGTGCTTCACTAAGCTCATTTTGGAAAAACATTTTAATCAGAATTGGAATTTCACCCTGAGAACTGAAATATGAATTCAGTGCTGGATACATCTCAATTAGTCTCGTAACGTAAGGAAAAAGGGACAGCCACCTACTCTTAGAATGACACAATATTTCCCTATATTGAACATCTACAAAATCACAAAAGTCCTTAAGACTTTCAGTACGTACTGTGTACACAGAAAAATAATTAGTTATTTTTAATACTATGGAATCAACATCTAATGTGAGTCCTGAATCAATACCATGTTGAATGCAGTTATGTAAAACATGAGCAGGGCAGCCTAATCCTACTAATCTATCATTTAAATTGTTTTTCAGATGGGCGAAAACATTATTTCCCAACCTCTTACCAAGTCCACTAATCCCACCAAAATTTGTATTTGTATTGTCCCCAGAAAAAGCAACACATTTATTATTAATACCTCTACTTATAAGAGTATCACATATGTAAGATGCAATCGTTTCAGATTTTTCATTTGGACTACTTTTAAGTTCTATCACTTTTGTTTGAATTCCCCCAGATTTAAAGTCATAGTATTGAATTAGAATTGGAAACAGTTTCACAGAACCATGGTTACTACCGTCTGTTGCAACACCAAAACATGAAACACACTCCAAAGCGTCAATAGAAGCATTAACAGAATGAGGTGACAATACAGAATTAATAATGGCTTCTGTTTTATTGCGAGCACATGACATTTGTTTCGCTATATTTGAGTCTGTAAATAACACTTTCTGCAGTTTTCCAGTACAGTTCATTGATTTAAAACTTTGATGATGCTTGACTGTGTGAAAAGATAGGGTGCCTTCAGCTGCATGGACCAGATCATTAATTTTGGAATCCTTTTTTGCAAAAAAGTCGTCACCTTTGGATGAAGATGCTGCAGTACGTATCCGCGTTTTGTGTTTTTCAGTATTTTTGGAGCTTGTAGGTCTAGCCCCCCTGCAAATTAATAATTGTGCGTGTTATACGTTATTCAGTGTAAGAAAATCTGAGCTATTACACGCAAATTTCCAGTGTCATACGATATTTACGTAAAATCGGTCCCATGGTTATAAATCTTACCTTTATTAGCAACTGAAACAAATGTTCCTGATGGGCAGATAAGACATTCTGCTTCTGAGCTAATTCTTCCCGGTCTGAAGTCAGGAAATCGTTTTTGTAATTCGTCACTGAAGACGCATTTGCGTTCTGGCATGATTTCACTTGAACAGTAAGGGCCTTATTACACTAGGCGACTTGGCGGCGCAACCAGCCGCTCACTGGTGTCTCTGTTGGCGACGCAACCAGGATTCTGGTGGCGCCGCCAGCCAGTCACTCGCACAACCGAGCAGTCACTTTGCTGTTATCCTCGCATTGTATGTGAATTATGTGGTTGAATATGTCCAGTTAACTACAGAATGACACTTTGGAAATGAGTGGAAGTGAAAGTGTAGAGAAGACAAAGGGGTAAAACAAGAAGAATTTCTCATTTTCGTATCTTTCCCGGTAATATCAACCTTTACTAAGTACAGTGATTAAAAGAAAGACGGTTTAGACATTCTTGAGTAATTAAAAACTTGTTGTCGTCTGAATACAGTTTAATTGCGATGGAGCTAACACTCCGGTAGCAATTTGCACATTTACAGCACTCTCTTCACCCTCCTCCTTTCCTCCAATGAGTCCCAAACCAGCTCCTGTATCATATCAGTTACTGACTGGGTCCTGCGATAATTTCCACAAACAAATCTAGCTGCTCTTCTTTGCACACCTTCCAACTCCTGTATTTGATCTACAAAATGTGGTCCCAAACTACACCACCATATTCAACAAATGATCTGACCAAAGTTTTGTAACCCAACTCCCTAACTTCTCTGTTACATCCTCTCATCACCCTCTTCAGAAAATGAAGGATTTTGTAACCTTTTTCTACCACCTGCCCAATTGAGTTTATCAAACGTTATGCAAAGAATTTACACTTCATCAAGCAAATCTGACCCCACTCTGTAATCATAATTAACCTTTAGATCTATTTATCTTTGTATCTTATAAGCCGACTCTTCTTGGCATTTATCTTCATTCCATGCTGACCTACCCATTTAGATATTCTATCCAGATCATCCTGCAACTGTTCAGTCTTCACCTGTTTTTATCCTATTGTATACCATTGTATCATTTGCAAAATACCTAGATTCTGACCGTAACACAGTCATTCATTAGAATAATGAACAGCAACTCCCATATTTACTTCCACTTCTCTTGATAATGTATTTCCTGCTCTAACCCTTTGCTTTCTGAATTTTAAGAATTCCTGTGCCCAGCAAGTAACTTTTTCATCCAATTCAATACATTTCAGTTTATTTAAAACCATTTTATGGCTCACTCTGTAAAATGCCTTAGAAAGATCTAGTGCCACACTATCAACTTGGCCTGCCATTTCAAATTCATTTGAAATATCTTGCATATAGCCCACTATCTGAGATTCAAATGAATATCCTTGCCTAAAGCTATGTTGTCGATCTGAAAACTAGTTTCGTTCTTCACAGAGATTTCTGATATAGTTGCATATCAATCTCTCAATCATTCTGCCCATCACTGATGACAAACTAATTGGCCAGGAATTTTCACCATATTTTTAACCCTTCCTTTATGAACTGGTACTACTATCGGTCTTTTCCAATCCTTTGGTAAGCAGCAAGTCTCCAAATTCATTTTAAACAAAATTTTAAGGTAATGTACAATATCCTATACCATAATCTTTAATAAATAAGTAGTAATATTACCTACACCAGTTTTAGCTTTCTGAGTTACTTCGCAATTTCCTGAGAATTTATTTCAAATTTTGTAGGTTCGTCACTTATAATCTCCTCTGATTCATTCCCTCCCATCACAGGATGACTGTCCCTAGTTGTCTCACCAAACATGACACTCAGTATCTCTGCAATTTTAAAATTGTAAAGTAGGAAGGGGGCATATGAACAGTAGACTGAACGCGTGGTGGCGAGTCTGGCGGCGCCACCTGGTGGCCTAGTGTAATAAGCTACGTAAGATACAATGCCCCGCCACGACTCTCGGCCACCAGTGGTTGCCGGCCTGGTGGCTGGGCAGGGCAGCCAGCCGGCCGCCAGTTTCTGGCGGCGCCACTGGCTGCCCTAGTGTAATAAGCTCCATAAGACTCTGTGCCCAGCGACGAGCAGAGCCACCAGTGGCCCGGCTGGTTGCGCCGCCAAGTCGCCTAGTGTAATAAGGCCCTAAAACTGCATCACTTCAAAACAACCAAAACGCAACTAACAGTATAGCAGTTGAAAACAATGATTCTAGAAGCCGAGCTGACTACCGAAGTACTTTGCATTGTTGCGTACATAATGTTCTTCACCGGCCGCCCCGCAGCTCGTATTTCACGATAATTGCCTCGCCACCTATTGCTCAGAAATCGTAACTATATCTTGACACAGTGCCGAGACAGAAAAAGGAAAAGTGTAGATAAAATATCACATTGTTGGCATAAAGGTTAAATTCTTTAGGGTTTACCATTTTGACAGATGGGAGAGTTTTATTCCCACACTTTCAAGTTCAGGCAGTAGTAAAACGGAACTAAAAAAAAGAGGACATTCCTTGATTTTTCTCAAAACCCGCCTGGACCAT
>CM061921.1:268286651-268301651 GCA_031002005.1 Vandiemenella viatica
AACTGTTATGAATTCACTTGTTATATCAAAGTGTAGCAAAGACAAGCCTGAGAGAAGGCGCTCTTAAAAGCAATCATAAACAAATAACAATTTTTTGTAATAAAGAGGTATCTATATTCTGTTATTAATTTTGATGAACAGTAGTAACTTATTCTAATAAAATGTATTTACGCCTCCTGTAGGTAACGTCGTTGTGAACAGAAAGATTAAATTAAGAATGTACAAGGAGTTTAACCAAAGTACCCATTTATAACTGAGAACTGTACTGATTACACTTGTCATATAAAATTCTAGCAGCTACAAACCTGAGTACAGGCTAACAATTGATGTCAATAAAGTATTTTATATTATCTGCGATTAATTCTATTTAACAGTATGCACATATTCTAATAAATGCTATATACGCCTCGTGTATTTCTTGTCACTGCGAACAGCAGGAATTAATAATTTTTTTACATTGAGTTTACTCTTAGCTATTTTTATGAGTGAGAACTGTACAGATTACACTTGTTCTTTTAAATTCTAGCAACAACAAACCTCAGAGCAATTGCTCTTAAAAACAATCATAAACTAATAACAAATGATTGCTATAAAGTGTTATCATTTTTCTGTGATCAATTCTGTTGAACAGTACGGACATATTCAAATAATAGGCATATACGCCACGTGTAGTTAATTTCGCTGTGAACAGAGAGATTAAATAATTAAAGTACTAGGAGTTAATGCACAGTTCTTGTTAATGTCAGAGAACTGTAAAAATTTCACTTGTTATATCTAATTCTAGCAACAACAAGCCTGAGAGATGGCGCTCTTATTAGCAGTCAAATAGGAAATATCTATATTCTGTGATTAATTCCGTTGAAGAGTATACACATATTCTAATAAAATCTGTATATGCCTCCTGTAGATCTTGTCGCTGTAAACAGCAAGGTTGAATAATTTTTGTACACTAAGTTTATTCTTAGCTCCTTTTTATGTTATAGAACTATACTGATTACACTTGTTCTATTCAATTATAGCAACGACATAACTTGAGTGTTTAAGCGGTTAAAAACAATTATGAAATAATAACAAAAGATGTCTTTAAAGTGTTATCTATATTCAATTATTAATTCTCTTGAACAATATACACAAATTCTAATATATTCTTTATATGCCTCCTGTAGTTCTTATCTATGCGAGCAGCAAGATTGAATAATTTTTGTATATTGAGTTTATTCTAAGCACTTTTTGATTTCTGAGAACTGTACTGATTACACTTGTTCTATTAAATTTTGTCAACGACAAACCAAAGAGCCAACACTCTCAAGAGCAATCTTGAACTAATAACAAATGATTGCTGTAAACAGTTATATATTTTCTGTTATTAATTCTGTTGAACAGTAGAGACTTATTCTAATAAAATGTATATACGCCACATGTAGGGCATGTGAACAGATAGATTAAATTAATAATGTACGAGGAGTTTATACATAGTACCCTTTTATGACTGAGAACTGCACTGATTACACCTGTTAAATGAAATTCTAGCAACTACAAGCCTGAGTGCAGGCTAATAACAGATATCAATAAACAATTGTCTATTATCAGCGATTAATTCTGTTAAACAGTATGCATATATTTTAGTAAATTCAATAAACGCTTGAATTGAGCATTGGCGCTGTGAACAGCATGATTAAATAATCTATATGAACATCGATTATCCCTAGTTCACGTTTATGTCAGAGAACTGTACAGATTACACTAGTTCTATTAAATTCAAGCAACTACAAACCTCATAATAGACTCAATAAAAAGCAATCATTAACTAATAACAAATGATTACAGTAAAGAGTTATCTATTTTCTCTGATTAATGCAGTTGAACAGTATACACATATTGGAATAAAATCTATATACCGTCCCGTAGCTCCTGTCACTGCGAACAGCAAAATTGAATATTTTTAGTACCCTGAGTTTATTCTTAACTCTTTTATATGCCTGTGAACCGTTCTGTTCACACTTGTTCTATTAAATTCTGGAACCGACAAACCAAAGAGCGGACGATCTTAAAAGCAATTATTAACTAATAACAAACGATTGATATAAAGAGTTATCTACATTCTGTGATCAAATCTGTTGAACAGTATAGACTTATTGTAATAAAATGTATATATGACCCCTGTAAGTCATATCGCTGTGAAAAGAAAGATTATATTATTAATTTACTAGGAGATTATCCATAACACCATTTTATGGCTGACACTGACACTTGTTACATAAAATTTAGCAATTACATGACATAGTGGAGCTTACAACTGATGTCAATAAAGTGACGTCTATTATCTGCGATTAATTCTGTTAAACAGTATACACATACTCTAATAAAAACAATAAATGCTTGTATAGGTCATGTTGCTGTGAACAGCATGATTAAATAATTAATATACCCAGAGATTATCCCTAGTTCTCTTATATGTCTGAGAAATTTACTGATTACACTTGTTCTATTAAATTCTAGCAACGACAAAACTGAGAGCGGGCGCTATAAAAAGCAATAATTAACTATTAACAAATGATTGCAATAAAGAGTTATCTATATTTTGTGATAAATTCTGTTGAACAGTATGTAAATATTCTAATAAAAGGTATATATGCCTCCTGTAGGTTATGTCGCTGTGAACATAAATAATAAATAATTAATGTACAAGGAGTTAATGCACAGTTCTGGTTTATGTCAATTATCTGTAACGATTTCATTTGTAATTTCAATTTCTAGCAACGACAAGCCTGAGAGAAGGTGCTCTTAAAAGCAATCTTTAACAAATAACAAATGATTGCTACAAAGAGTTATCCATATTCTGTTATTAATTCTGTTGAACAGCAGTGTTTATTCTAATAAAATGTATATACGCCGACTGTAGGGCATGTCGCTGTGAACTGATAGATTAAATTAATAATGTACAAGGAGTACTCTTTTATGACTGAAAACTGTACTGATTAGATTTCTTATATCAAATTCTTGTAACTACACGCCTGAGTTTAGGCTAACAACTAATATCAATAAAGTGTTATCTATTATGTGCTATTAATTCTGTTAAACAGTATGCATATATTCTAATAAATACTATAAACGCTTATATTGGCCATGGCGCTGTGAACAGCGTGATTAAATAATTCATAGAAACAGAAATTATCCCTAGGTCACTTTTATGTCAGAAAACTGTACTGATTACACAAGTTCTAATAATTTCTATCAACGACAAACTTGAGAGCGGACGCTATAAAAAGCAATCATTAACTAAAAACAAATGATTACTATAAAGAGTTATCTATTTTCTGCGATTAATGCAGTTGAACAGTATGCACATATTGTAATAAAATCTATATACGCCTCCTGTAGTTCTTGTCACTGCGAACAGCAAGAATGAATAATTTTTGTACACTGTGTTTACTCTCAGCACTTTTTTAAGTGTGAGCATTGCAGTGATTACACTTGTTCTATTAAATTCTAGCAACGATAAAACCTGAGTGCGGACGCACTTTAAAACAAAAATTAACTAAAAACAAGTGATGTCTATAAAGGGTTATCTATTTTCAGAGATTAATTCATTTGAACAGTAGGCACATATTCTAATAAAATCTATATTCGCCTCCTATAGCTCTTGTCAATGCAGCTAGCAAGAGTGGGCAAATTTTGTGCTTTGAGTTTATTCTTAGCTTTTTTATGTCTGAGGACTGTACTGCACACAAATGTTCTATTGGATTCTGGCAACTACAAACTGAGAGCGGACGCTCTTAGTTGCAATCATGAACTAATAACGAATAATTGATATAAAGTGTTAGCTATATTAAATCTTCTATAGGTCATGTCACTGTGAACGGCATTATTAAATAATTAATGTGCACAGAGATTATCTCTAGTTCTCTTTTAAGTCTGAGAACTGTACAGATTACACTTGTTCTATTAAATTCTGGCAACGCAAACCCGAGAACGATCGCTATAAAAATCATTCATGAATCACTAACGAATGATTCCTATAAAGAGTTATCTATATTCTGTGATCAATTCTGTTGAACACAATGGACATAATAAAACAATATACGCCTCCTGTAGGTCATGTCGCTGTGAATAGAAATATTAAATAATTAATGACAAAGATTTAATGCACAGTTCTGGTTTATGTAAGAGATCTATAACGATTTCCCTTGTGATATCAAGTTCAAGCAACGACAAGCCCGAGCGAATGCAATGTTTTGCGTCAATCTTTAACAAATAAATTTTGTAAAGTGGTATCTAAATTTTGTGATTAATTCATTTGATAAGTATGCACATATACTTATAAAATCTATAAACTCCTCCTGTAGCTCTTGTATTTGCGAACAGCAAGAATGAATACTTTATGTACACTGAGTTTGTTTATATCAGAGAACTGTAGTGATAACACTTGTATTAAATTCAAACATCAAACCAGAGAGCGGTTGCTCTTTAAAAAAAAATCATGAACTAATACCTAATGGTTGCTATAAAGAGTTATCTATATTCTGTGATCAATTCTGTTGAACAGTATGGAGATATTCTAATAAAAGAAGTATATGCGTCCTTTAGGTCATATCGCTGTCAACAGAAATATTAAATAATTAATATAAAAGGAGTTAATGCAAAGTTCTGGTATATGTCAGAGAACTGTAACGATTTCACTTGTTATACCAAGTTGTTGCAACGACAAGCCCGAGAGAATGGGCTGTTTTGAAACAATCATTAACAAATAACAAATTACTTTTATATAGAGGTATCTATATTCTGTGAATAAATCTGTTGAATGGTATGCACATATTCTCAATAAAGGTATACCCCTCCTATAGCTCTTGTCGTGGCGAACTGCAAGAATGAATAAATTATGTACATTGAGTCTACTCTTTTTTTATGTCTGAGCACAGTACTCCTCACACTTGTTCTATTAAATTCTGGCAACGACAAACCTGAGGGTGGACGCTCTTTAGAGCAATTATGAACTAATAACACATGATAGCTATTCTGTGATTAATTCTGTTGATCAGTAAGCACATATAATAATAAAATCTATATACACTTCTATGGTTCATGTCGCTGAGAACAGCATGATTAAATAATTAATGTACACAAAGATAATCCCTAGTTCTCTATTATGTCTGAGAACTGTACTGATTACACTTGTTCTGTTAAATTCTAGCAACGACAAACCTATGAACTAACGCTATAAAAATCAATCATGAACTACGATCAAATGATTCCTATAAAGAGTTATCTATATTCTGTGATCAATTCTGTTGAACAGTATGGACAAATTCAAATTGAAGCAATATACGTCTAGTGTAGGTCATGTCGCTGTGAAAAAAAGATTAAATAATTAATGAAAAGGAGTTAATGTACAGTTCTGATTTGTGTCAGAGAACTGTAAAGATATCACTTGTTACATCAAATTCTAGCAATGAAGAGCCTGAAAGAAGGCGCTGTTTTTAAACAAACATTAACAAATAACAAATAATTGCTATCAAAAGTTATCTATATTCTGTTATCAATTCTGTTGAACACAATGGACATAATCAAATTAAAAGCAATATACGCCTCCTGTAGGTCATGTCGCTGTGAATAATAAGATTAAGTAATTAATGAAAAGGAGTTCTGGTTTGTGTCAGAGAACTGTAACTAGTTCACCTGCTATATCATATTCTAGCAACGAAGAGGCTGAGACAAGGCGCTCTTATAAGCACCATTCTTTGACTCTTGGAAATATTTACACCAGATATCATTTGACAACTGATCTGTATTAACGTTAGCCTGGTTTGTCAAAAATTTCTGACAGTTGCAAAACTGATCAAAGCACTTTACATCATCTATTTTAATATTAAGTTTTTCATTTAGGTACAGAATTGTTTGTTCCACATCTCCCCAATTTGGAGAATTCTTCAGACCCATCCATTTAAATACCAAAAACTCTTGATACTGAACCAACCATTTCTTAAGATACGTAATTGTTGCATCATAAACATGTGCTATTTCTCCTTCTAGCATATCACATTTAGAACCATAACCTTCATCCCGTTTTTTTCTCAAAATTTCTTTTAGTTTTAAAGATTTGAAATTCTGGATTTTTCTTTCCTGAAGAGCATTCAACACACCCTCAAGAATATGTATCATTTCTACCAGTGAATTTTTCTCTTTTTCTAGGGCCAAAATATTATGTTGAAATAATGACATAAGAGAATGAACAAACCATAATCGTGCTTCACTAAGCTCATTTTGGAAAAACATTTTAATCAGAATTGGAATTTCACCCTGAGAACTGAAATATGAATTCAGTGCTGGATACATCTCAATTAGTCTCGTAACGCAAGGAAAAAGGGACAGCCACCTACTCTTAGAATGACACAATATTTCCCTATATTGTGCATCTACAAAATCACAAAAGTCTTTAAGACTTTCAGTACGTACTGTGTACACAGAAAAATAATTAAATATTTTTAATACTATGGAATCAACATCTAATGTGAGTCCTGAATCAATACCATGTTGAATGCAGTTATGTAAAACATGAGCAGGGCAGCCTAATCCTACTAATCTATCATTTAAATTGTTTTTCAGATGGGCGAAAACATTATTTCCCGACCTCTTATCAAGTCCACTAATCCCACCAAAATTTGTATTTGTATTGTCCCCAGAAAAAGCAACACATTTATTATTAATACCTCTACTTCTAAGAGTATCACATATGTAAGATGCAATCGTTTCAGATTTTTCATTTGGACTACTTTTAAGTTCTATCACTTTTGTTTGAATTCCCCCAGATTTAAAGTCATAGTATTGAATTAGAATTGGAAACAGTTTCACAGAACCATGGTTACTGCCGTCTGTTGCAACACCAAGACATGAAATACACTCCAAAGCGTCAATAAAAGCATTAACAGAATGAGGTGACAATACAGAATTAATAATGGCTTCTGTTTTAGTGCGAGCACATGACATTTGTTTCGCTATATTTGAGTCTGTAAATAACACTTTCTTCAGTTTTCCAGTACAGTCCAATGATTTTAAACAGTGGTTGCCAACGTTGACCGTACCGCCCCCCCAGTGGGCGTTAGGGAGATCGAAGGGGGCGTTTGTGAACAAAGGCAAATTTGGGGGGCCTTGACGCCCAGCCAGCGCCCCCCTAGCCAACACTGGCAAGGACTTGCCGATAAGATTAATTAATAACAAAAAAACATTGAACAAATGTTTCAGCAAGTAATTCCAAATGTCCGTTAAGCAAGATCAGTGGGGATTAAAAGTTGGTATTAGAACATAATATCTTTGTTCGTAACACCTACTTCAATGGTTGATGAATGAGTCGCAGCAAGCGCTGTGCACCACATGGATCACCATTATTAGTATGTTTATGTTCCGGATCGATCAACAATGCTTATACGTTTACACTGGTCAGTGTTCGATTGTTCGATAGTGACTTCTGACGGAGCTAATACCTATGGTTGACCTGAAGTTGTATGAAATTCAAATTTAATAAAATACTGTGATCCAGAAAACCAGCAACACTGTCAGGTTAACTGAACGTGTTCACGGGTTCGGTGATAGTCTCTTCTGTCGATGGTGAACAGTTTCTGCAGTGCTTGTGGTTACCATATTCGGAGGCGTGTATCTTGTTAGAGAAATAGCAGTTTTGGGAAGTCCTTTAACTCTCAGTTAATGTAAGTTTACTTTACTTTGTACTGAACGTGAATATGGAAATGTTATCTTAACTTAACTTAGTCCACAACTCGAAGGTTGGTTGGATCCTTCCGAAGGAGGTATACTAAGCCATTGTGTCAGAGGTAGGACGGCCAGTCCTTTCCTCTGGGACCTACAGTTTAACGTGAAATCCGAACCACGGAATGGAAATGTTATCACAATGAAATAAACAAGTGTATGCATTCGTAGTTTAAACGGGAATAATATTTCTAGTATGGTTAGCCTCTCTGTCAAAGGTAGGTGTTACTTAAATCGTGAGGGGTGTCAAATTTACGTTCATCAATAATAAATGGGCTTTAAATGCAAACTGAACAAACCATCATACCGTTTACAACATATACTATGGGAAGCACTAAGGCAACTAAAATCGATATGTGGCATCTGTTTCCGGTACAAACTATGTCGTATTTGGGAGCCTACAGCTCTTATATTGCATCGTGGGCAGATATTGAAATCCCTCACTTGCTAAGTACTTCGTGTAAGGCCGGCATATATCGAAACTGTAGACAGTTTTCACACTGGAAAAACCGGTACCGGATACAGTGTAATCAAATTAGAGCTTTAACACGTAAGACCCATTCACACTAGCGGTCAGCTCAGCTCAGCTCAAAAATCACTATACACGTAATCCAATTGGAGCATTCACACTACGCGGTCCACTCAGGTCAGGGCAAGGCAGCTCAGACTGAAGATCACGTCGCCACCGATCAAAAACGGTCCAGACCTGAGCTGAGCTGAGCTGACCGCTAGTGTGAACGAGCAACGGTCAGGTCAGATCAAATGGGCGGCGAACGTCTGAAAACTATGCTTGTAAGCAATAAAAAAGAGTAACAAATAAAAAAAATAATGTTTTAACGGTATTTTATTTCTGTTTATTATAAAGTCGGCAAACTTGAATATAAATTCAAATATTATTACACATTTTAGTACTGTCAAGATACAGATCTTGTTTCCGAAATAAAAAAAATAAAATATTATGAATATATTTTTAGAATCAAATGCTTCTGTACCAGCGTTAGCAAATAAACAATGAATATTTGTAAAGTAGGATTTCTCTCGCTCATCCTGAAATTCACTTTCTACATGGCATGAAATTTTATCCTTCCGTAAATAGTTGTACAAAATACATGTTGCTAAAATTATGTTATCAATTAATCCTGGAGCAGAATTAATTTTTCTAAAATAAATTCGAAATCTTTGAGCCCTAAAATATCAAAAGCATTTCCCACCGCTCGTCTCGCACGGCATAGCCGATAGTTAGCATTCATTTTACTCTTGATCTGTTTGCGCTTGAATCTCTGGATGCACCCAGAACCATCCTCTTTTTGATCTTGTATTTTTAGGCTCTTGACCCAAAATCATTGCGATTTAATTGACGTTGGGGTGGAAAACGGCATTGTTATCTATGAGCAATGGAAATGGTCTCGTCTACTACTTGATCTGGCCTGATCTGACCTGAGCTGAGCTGACTGTGAATGGGCCTTACAGGTAGTCCGGTCTGGCAGATCACCGGCCCTTTGATTTAATTGTTTCTTATGCACACTTGTCCACACTGGTGCAGGTGGTGGAGAGGATCTAATCTGCCCCGACAATTTTCTGTAGTTTTGTAATAAGTAATTACTCGCGCGATACTATGACATTAATTGAATTAGTTGATATCAAACCTTATTTGTGAGATAAAACAGCCTACTATTTCAAAGTTAGAACAGAATGCGTGCAAAGAGATTTACACATTTTTGAAAGAAGATTTTGAAGTGAAAGAAAAAAAATAACAAAGTTGATCAGCTATACATTTATTATTAGTTATAACAATACAGAACAGGTTACACAATTTATTTTGTTAATTTGCCATGGCCTTTGATATTGACAAGGTATCAAATAATAGCACAACCAGATTTACAATTTTAAGTAAAGTGTAAGTTAATTATAATGTTTGTTAGTACTAATGATAAATATGTAATTTATGATTTTTCAGTTTGTTTCATTTTATTTTCTTTTCGAAATGTTCTTTCAGAAATGTATACATCTCTTTCCATGCCAACGTTTTACTTGTGCTTAATCCCAATCTGTAGGTCTCATGTAAGTCAGTAAAGTTTGCTCCTTTAACGAGATCCTTAAAAATCAATTGAAGAAAGTTATAGATTTCAATCGCATAGATATTGTATAATATTTTTAAAAAATTGAGTTCATTTCGTAATTGGCCAAAGATGTTCAGTGAAACAAAAATATAGCAGAATATTTGTGTACCTAATTTATTTCACTTTTTCTAGGCCTCTTTTGTTTTTGAGTCAACACAGGATGTATCCAGTACTGTATGTTAATGAAATATTTACTATACTTCGTTCTACGATATAATAAACTATTAAAGTAACGTTTTTTGAATGGTGGATGCCTATTTGTTCCGCCAAAGCAAAAAACTTATTGAATTCGATGCGATAAGGCCGGCGCCGGCTCCAGTTTTGCCGGTGTGTGTGAAAACGATACTAGGTTATATGACATTTAAAAAAAAATTAGTTTTAGTTTTTAAATTTTATTTTTCTATGGAGTGAATTGGAAACACTTAAAGAAGATTTTAAAAACAGATTTCAGGATATTCTTAACATGACCATTCCAGATTGGGTATTAGAACCTTTCTCAAACCTACAAACAGCAGATTTATCGCTACAGGAAGAGTTGATAGAACTGTCAAAAAATGAAGAGTTAAAATTGAAATTAAGAAATGGATCTCAAGAATTTTGGCTACAAAGGCAAATTCCAGATTTATATCCAGCTTTGTGGGCTGCAACAAAGAAGTTTTTTATTGCATTCCCTGAAAATCCAAAATACCTGGGTGTAACTCTTGATAGAAGTCCCACTTTTAAAAGCCACTGTCGCAATGTCAAGATGAAAGTATCAGCACGCAACAACATCTTAAGCAAGTTGATCGGATCTAGCTGGGGAGCTAACCCAAGAGTCATCCGCACCTCTGCCTTAGTATTATGCTACTCCGCAGCAGAGTATGCATGTCCTGTGTGGCAAAAATTCCAGCCATGCTAAGACAGTAGACGTTGCGCTCTACAGAACATGCTGGGTCATCATAGGTTGCCTCAGACCATCGCCTGTGAGCAAAGTGGGGATACTAGCTGGCATCGCGTGGCACCAGCGTGGCAAGGCTTAAAGTGATTGAAGACGTCCGACACCCCCTACATGGCTATACACCAGCGCCATTGAGACTATAGTCCCGTTCAAGCTTCATGCTTCAAAGTCACCAACTGGAGCTCCAAGCAATGAAAGAATACTGGCTTGGGAGAAGATATTACAACAAGGGTTCGAGTGGATCAAGCCAAAAGAGGGTCCACCACCTGGGTCTGAACAACCATGGCCCATATGAAAGTCGCTAAACAGGCTTCAAGTTGGAGTTGGCCGCTGCAAAGATACACTTGCCACGTGGGGAGACCTGGGAGAACAGCCAGATAACACATGTTCGTGCGGCGAGAGAGAAACCATGGTACATTTTCTGTCCACAACTTGGAATAAATGTATCTCAATTTGACCTCCAATCAGCTACTGACAAAGCCATCACATTGGCAGAAAAACTACCACATATTTGATTCTGTCATCGACACGAGAAGAAGAAGATTGCATTCCCGTCGTCATATTTAGCCAAAAGGGGATTTAGTGTAGTAAGCAATTTACTAACAAAGAAAAGAAACAGATTGCCAGTAGTGGAACGTGGCGATTTAAGATTCCTGCTGACAAATATAGCACCAAATGTAGAAAAATGAGTATCATTACATCAAGCTCGGACCTCTCACTGATAATTTTACGATAATTTCCAATATATGTTCTTAGTAAAAAAAATTTACAAGGCACCATTAATGTTAATATTCTTTAATAAAGTAATTTAAAAAATCTGTCCTTGTTTTTAAATATTTAATATAGTCCAATTCACCTAAGAGGGGTGCCATCAAATCACTGTTTGAAGAAGTGGGCAACAAGCCAATTAAATTGAAGCGCTATGGATTACATAATGTTGATTACAAGAACAAAAGACTTCGGTGCTGTTTTTTTAAAAAAACAGGGGGGCGGTGAGAAATTTTTTTTTCAAAAAGGGGGCGGTAGGTCAAAAAAGGTTGGGAACCTATGATTTAAAACTTTGATGATGCTTGACTGTGTGAAAAGATAGGGTGCTTTCAGCTGCATGGACCAGATCATTAATTTTGGAATCCTTTTTTGCAAAAAAAAATCGTCAACTTTGGATGAAGATGCTACACTACGTATCCGCGTTTTGTGTTTTTCAGTGTTTTTGTGAGCTTCTAGGTCTAGCCCCCCTGCAAATTAATAATTGTGCGTGTTATACGTTATTCAGTGTAAGAAAATCTGAGCTATTACACGCAAATTTCCAGTGTCATACGATATTTACGTAAAATTGGTGCCATGGCTATAAATCTTACCTTTATTAGCAAATGAAACAAATGTTCCTGATGGGCAGATAAGACATTCTGCCTCTGAGCTAATTCTTCCCGGTCTGAAGTCAGGAAATCGTTTTTGTCATTCGTCACTGAAGACACATTTGCGTTTTGGCATGATTTCACTTGAACAGTAAAACTGCTTCACTTCACAACAACCAAAACGCAACTAACAGGAAAGCAGTTGAAAACAATGATTCTAGAAGCCGAGCTGACTACCGAAGTACTTTGCATTGTTGCGTACATAATGTTCTTCACCGGCCGCCCCGCAGCTCGTATTTCACGATAATTGCCTCGCCACCTATTGCTCAGAAATCGTAACTATATCTTGACACAGTGCCGAGACAGAAAAAGGAAAAGTGTAGATAAAATATCACATTGTTGGCATAAAGATTAAATTCTTTAGGGTTTACCATTTTGACAGATGGGAGAGTTTTATTCCCACACTTTCAAGTTCAGGCAGTAGTAAAACGGGACTAAAAAAAAAGAGGACATTCCTTGATTTTTCTTAAAACCCGCCTGGACCATTTTTACGGTCCAAAAAAGAGGACATGTCAGGGTGAAAGAGGACATCTGGTAACCCTACCCCCCCCCCCCCCCCCGACGACAAGGTTTTTGGGACTTTTTTTTTTTTGCTCTACTGTATCTGGAATAATGAGAAAATGAAATGTAAATTGTTAAACTATATAAATAGAACTGTAAAGTAATGAAATGTGAATTGTCATAAAACGCAAAGAACTTGGCTGTGTGGCTGATAAGGCCGGAAGCCATTTAAATAAATAAATAAAAAAAAGTTGGAACCGCGTATCTTGCTAACGAAATCGTAACATTAGTAAGCACTTAAATTCTAGCTTCATGTAAGTTTGCTATGTTTTCTGCTGATCAAGAATATGCAAATATTATCGCGATGAAATAAATAAGCATATGATTCTCTATGAATTTTCCATAATAAGTTTAGAGAAGAAGAAAATTTGTATCATGGGTAACCTCTCTGTCGAATACAGGTGTATTTCTTAAATCGACAAGGATGTCGAACTTTTGTTCCTGATCAAACTGAACGAACACTCAAGTCGTTTACATTTTTATTATATGCTACAGAGCGGCGCTAGAAATGTAAAATTTACACGTAAAGACGGTCTTCAGTACCTGCAATGTCATATTTAGAAGTCTGTAGCTACGTGTATCTTATGCGGATAGTAAAATACTTGTGAAGTACTTCATGTAAAGACGGCAGATATCGCAAAGGCATGTTCTTATATTACCTAAGCTGTTCGTTTAAAATTGCGTTGTTTTTATATTGCATTTATTGTTCTATTTTTATGAAGGAACTTAATGTGGAGTTGCTTCTCTGACTATACAGTCTCTCCCAGGGTCTCTCGACTTGTGGGACCCGGATTCTGGGTTTGCACCGATGGAAACCCATCTGGGTCAGGATTTGCTTCTACTTGGATCAAGCTACTTCTGTTAACTTTCCTCTCGATATCCCTTGCGAAGTCATTTAAATACAACTTATCATAACGTTTCAACAACAAATGATTGGGTAGTTTTCGATTTTTTTAATTTTATAGCGAAATATTATGGTCGCCCTATAGTTACACTTGCAAAAATTAGAATGTCAACATGCATACAGGAATGGTATAATTTTAGGAAACTTTGCAGATATATCCAGGGCCATACCCACAAGAAATGATAACAAATGGAAATGGCTCAGGCTAAGTTATTACCTTTAGAAACATTTTTCATTAAGAAATGCGTCCAACTTGAGCACCAATACATTCGTGGATCCTTGCCGACATTGAATCAACAAGTGTTTCGAATGTCTTCTTTGGGTATTTCTCTTTACGCCTGCATGTCTTTTGCAGTCAGTTATTGCGCAGTTTGTGCTGGGTCACCATGTGATCAGATGTGTCTCCTCCTGGTATCCCAAACATGCTCTATTGGGGACAAATCTGGGGACTGTGCTGTTCAAATTGTGACCGAAAGTCCTTACAAGGCTTGTGTAACGATGGCAGCAATATGAGGACAGGCATTATCTTGTTGTAAGATGCGATTTGAATGGTGAACATGAAGGGTATCACAAAAAGATGCAGTAACCCGTCCACATAGTGGTGGGCTGTCATTGCCTTCAACAACAGCCGACTCAGTCATGCTGTCGAAACTGATTGCCGCCAAAAAATGACACCGGTGACTGCACTTGTGTGATGTTCTGAAATCACAGCACGTAAGCCGTTTTCCAATACGCCTGCGAACATGTCGTGAATGATCACTTTGACACAGACAGAATGGAGACTCGTCTCTAAACACAAATGTACGTCATTCACCTGTACTTTTGTGTTTTGCATTACGCCAGGTTAGATGATGCTGGCAATGAAATCAGATTAATGGGACACATTGCATAGGGGTCAGAGAGTATACTTCAGCTTCAAGCAATTGGTTTTCAATCGTCCGGGGAGGGAGATGACTCTCTCTGTAACCACTGCTTGGATCTGGCCTGCAGTCAACCATTTGCCAGCAACAGCCACCCACACAATTTGGCGGTCTTCACGTGCTGTTATCCATCTGTATAGACCTGGAGTATTAGAGCTTTCTTTTATCACTGCGTAACAAGTCTGTATACTGACAATGCACTACGGCCAATCCTTCGGGATATTTCACGATATAATGCACCTTTTTAAAAAACGTCAATTCTCCGACCTCTCTCACAGTTAGACATTTGGGTGTAGAGAGTTGTCACCCTTCGCCTGAGCATTCTTAGCCAACAAGAACTCTTGGACAACAAAGTGTCATGTTACACCACACTGTACGCCACTAG
>CM061921.1:268302651-268545173 GCA_031002005.1 Vandiemenella viatica
TGTTTTATTTTTCGTCTGGTCCGGAAGTAGAAACTACAGATGAAGCGTTTAAATTGCTCGTACTAAGGACAGAAATTTTTTTCCGTATAGTAGATTTTTTGGTATAAATCTGTATTCGTCGTATCATATTGTTGGAGCCTACTGGAAATTTTTGATAGATGGGTTCGTATCATTGTATAAGATTATGTTTAGAAGTAACGAGATCTGGGAAGTTCTTTCGGCACCACTAAGTTCCTTAAGTCAATAATGCTGTTTATTAAAATTACTTTGATCCTAAAAAGTATATCAATCCAAGCATTACGTATGTCAACAAACGAAGAACCTCAGGTTTGAGGTTTAGTAACCAATAATTAAAATCAAATTATGAATTTTCATGAGGCCAATTTAATAACTATGGTTCCACACGTAGAGTATAATGTTAACATGTCTCATAAGCTCACTATGATTGATACTGGCCGTTTCATACCTTTATACAAAGAGTAACTGCAGAATCTAACAAATAAAATAAGCGATAAAATTCACCTGTAACGCGCGTTACATCACTCACTGTCATACAGGTGTAACATTAGTATTAATATGTGACAGGAATGAGGATATTAATGTTTAACTGAACGAACATCCCGTGAAGAGTCATAATGATATGAAGACGGTAAGAATAACGTAGAAGTGTGATATAAAGAACCATAGCAGTTGCTTTGCTTTCAATATAGCGTTTATAAATAAAATTAGAAACTCCAAAGAGAAAAATAACTTTGAATGGGTCTACTGTAGTATTTAATGCGTAGAAGGTAATGAGGAAACCGCTTCATGTACTACTTTCCACGCAGAACGCTATCGAAAGCATTATCGATAAGACGCTAGCCGGACTCAGTAGCATAGGGACCGAAGGTCGCCGGTTCGAATCCACGAGGGCAAGGGTGTTTTGCGCGCGCGCGCGCGCGCGCGTGTGTGTGTGTGTGTGTGTGAATGTCGTGTCTGTCCTTAGTGTCCATATAAGTCCATACTTTGTAGCAACAATACTGGAGAAACTGATACACTGGAAGAATCATGATAATATATATATATTAAAAGGGGGAATTCGTTAAGATACTATAAAGGTACAGTAGTACCGGAACGTGACATTGTACTTCAAATAACTTATACGTAGTAAAACGTGTTATACACGAGTTTATAAGGGCGTTTACTGTTAAGTGGGCTACAAACTATGACTAATCAGCATATGAACTACAGAAAAGTAGACGGCTATTACTAGAAGCGTCGACTATTATCGACATGTGAGAGCTTCTGTTTCACAAAGATTGCCTACGAAAAACCGTACAAGAGCTAAAAAATTCATTCAAGATTGATCATTTCCTTCAATGCCCTCAAGATCCTGATACTTCGGAGTGACACGTTAGAGTATCTCAGTTTCTATAAATAACTCATTGTGTGGTGGGTACTTGTGGTTAAGTGATTAATTTTTTTTCAGAACATGTTATGCAGGAAATTATTCAGCCAGTTAAATGTAATAAACACAGATTATTTTTATGTTGCTATCGGAATAGAGAAGATACAACGGATCCTATAAATACCAAACCCATCTAACGTCCTACGTTGAAGATCTAGAATTTGTACAGATTTATTTCTGCCAATCTCTTATATTTGTTTTTGTTTTTTCATTCTCAGATAAGATTACGAAACTTGTATATACATCTCATAATCACTTTACTCTTTTCAGTGGCAAACAAACACTATAGAGAGTTAAACTATTGTAACAAAATCTATTTAAACAATATATATATATCTATAAAAACAAGTTCCGGCAAACATCTTCAAACATATGACAATACTATCTTGCAAACAAAAATATACAGTCAATTTCCATAGTAACCAGATGAATCTGTAATGATTAGGATATACGGCCATTATAATCAAACTGGAAGTAACGAATCATCAAGGAAAACGGTAGTAACCGAGATTTTTTTTTCAAACCACTCATATCGTGGATGTAACGTATAAAACCATTCAGTCACTATAGACAATTGTTTCTTTTTCGCCAAGATAGTATGACTACGTATCACTCTCTCTGATGTAAGCTGATGGTATTCTACTGCTGTACCTCGCTACATTCCTCAAGGAAATTCCGATACCGGTATCCTGTTCGCTGGTCAATACTTGCAGCAAACGTAGAATAATTCTGTTTGGTCCTAATGACCTGGTGACAGGGTTTATATTGACTGCGCATTCTGCTCCTGTCGCAGCCACCTTAACCTAGCCCGGTAGTTCTACTGGGTACAGCGGACCTACAGTTTCACGTGGAATCCCAACGACGGAATCATTCTGACATACTTCACATTACACAGCAAGCTGTGCCAGAGGTGAAGGTCGGGTCAAGGGTAGATGAAAATCCCCGCCGAGACAAGGATTCGAACCGGACACCATTCGATCTCCAGTCAATCACCATAACCAATGAGCCACCAGACAGCTATCTTCGTTCTAATCTTACTGAACTACTGTCAAAGGAAATAATCCACAAATTTATAATCCCTCCGCATCTTGAAAACATGATATTAGGTTTTACTAATGATAACTCATGCTTTGTTTGGAATGTCTCCTTTTCATCTGTCTTTATTATTAGCCTCCATGGCAGTAAACCGTACTCCCAAGTCCACGTAGGTGCAACCACACAGTCCTTGACAATGCATTCCAATAGGAATGTAGAAGACGGCAGAGGATAAAAGGCCGACAACCAATGCCATAAAAAGATTCCATAGGTTAAATTTCGGCAGCCTATACTTAAGCTGCAACTGGCCTAAGGTGTTGTGCTTCACCATGTCCACGTAAATATTAACAAGCTCTCCAAGAAAGAAGTAGCCACATTGCTCATAGGAAGAATGTCGCTGTGATGAAACGACTAACTTTCAACAGCAGTTCAATAAAGTAGTGGATTAGAAGGACTGAACGGAGTAGAAACACTGTTGCTATAAGAATTAAAAAGACCCCGTGTGGATATTTCTTTCATTCGAGAAACAAAAAATAAGTAATGGATGTATCTTCAGAAACAGAATGTTGGATGCTGTTATACAGCGGAGTATCCTGTAACAGAAAAGCTGCATCAGAAATTGCAGTGATGGTTGAATTGAAATACTCAAATAAATTTTATGTAGAATGGATACGTGCTTATTTTATGAAGGTCGGACGAGAATTTGGTGTACTTGGGTGGCTATTCTTCAGAAGAGTCGATGAAGGAAGAAACAGAGCATACCCAAAACGAAATAGAGTCGCACTAAAAAATACAAGGAAATAATTTTTGTATTGTTGCTAACTTTCTGACGGAAACATTGTGTGTTAAGGATAGTCATGACACAACTGTTCTTCCGTTCTATAAAATCATAGCTATTCTTATATTACATCTTGAATCAGAATTTTCGAACTACGGTCTGGCGATGGAAAGAGAACGGAATGATTGTTATATCCTCTGTCCAGCTAAAATATGTTAGATCATCACCGAAACTTTGATATCTAATAACAGGAGGTACCAAAGATTATGGAAACCATAGGTAATGATGTGAATGATTGGAATTTACGTATTTCAGAAATGAAAACCGTATTATTCTTCCTAGAATTAACCAACAGCATTAAGAACAGAGGAAATCCCATGAGTAGACAGAAAAAAATCAATTCTAGAAACGATAATGGCCTAAATGCCTAAAACTACGAAGTTTATGGTGATGAGATGATGAACAAGGTAATTGTTCAACATTCTCCCACACCTTACCCACATGTATTTTCAGCCCTACTGTAAATGGAGATCGGCGAAGAAGTACCGGCCAGCCACAGACAATGGGTGGAACCTACATGTATCAAAAAAATCGATCTAGCAAAGGTAACTACGAAATGGATAATATCACTAAGAATTTACATTGTTGAGTAAAATATGTGGAAATACTAACTAAAACTTTTTATTATTACTTAACTTCATCCAATAAACTATCAGTTAAAATCTTTGCTGAAGAGATGTCGTTGCTGCATGTAGTTTTGCGTTTTAAAAGGTTTTAGGTTCGATGACATCATTATAGTATTTTTCCAGAAACTATTTCATACTAACCATATAAAACTATATATAAGCTGCAAAATTTAATTACATCATTATGATATAAGATTTTCTTTGCGGTGGGGCGCTAATGACCTCGCTGTCGACGCGCCCTAAAGCCACAACAACAACAACGACAATAACTTCTTTGCGGTTAACTAACCGAAAGGGATAATCAGTTTCTACATGACGGTAAAATTGAAATGTGATGCATCAAAAAGTCTTAAATATACTTCAGATTTTCGCCACTAAGACTGCAATATGAGAACTGAGATAAATTATTTCAGAATATATGATAAATAATATTAAACTTGTAACCTACTGTATTGTAATAATGATAATACCACTTTCTCAAATGTTAGAATAAATTTGAGACTCTATCCATTCATGTGGCTTATTATATTAAACTAGCTGACCCGGTCACGCTTTGCTGTGACTTACTAATTATAGTACGTTGGATTAATGTTATTCTAAAATTCCTCAAGTAGGCAAATTAATATTCACTAATAAAGACTAAAACATTGTAGTCGATTTGGAAATTCAAATTTAATTGGTAAAGAGTTACGGAGAGTTTAAATTAAGGACAAATGATCATAAAAAAATTAATTTACATTTCATTACAAATTACTTAATTGAAATTATATAAAAATTGATATTTATAAAATAAATAAATAAACTATTTTTTATTTATTTATATAAACTGAAATTTCAGTTATATCTTCAGTCATACTGTTTTTATATTTTTCCCACAAACTCGAAGATTGTGCTGGATAACATGTTGTCAAAATAATTGCAAACGGTTTGACGAATACTATTCTCCGTGGCTATCAACGCTGCATCAGCAAGTGTCAGGTCCCAATAATTGTCGTCTACCAGCAGCTGCAACTCGCGACATGCATCTTGACATGTATTGAACACTCCACATGTATTGAACACTCGACCATTAACTGTTCGTAAACATTCGAAAGAAGCTGGTCCGGGAACATTCACCAATAACAAACGCTGAAAGAAACATTCACGTTGTTTTGGATGTACTGTGTAAAGTCTTTGCTTTGAATATGCCTGCGATCGAAGGATGTGGTTCTCCTTGTTTACGTGGCTACCATTTTTTACCTAATTTGTTCCATGAAAAATAGCTTGGAACATCGGTATACGTATAATAATGTTTTTGCGAATTGGCGGAACACATCAGATTTTTGACACAATGTGAAAAATTCAGTTTGTGGTTTGTCGTTTTTGGTGGCTCAAGTGTTCTTTGGAAAATATTTTCTTCGGTGAAATATACACCTTGACAGTTTTCAAGATGTATTGCAAGATGCTGGATGGAAGGGTCTCTTTCATGGATGCGAAAACTAAAAATATGCCAGATAGCTTCGTTGCTGCTGATGTATCTACCTATTTGGTATCGTGTTATTTCGTCATTTTTATTTATATTTTGAACTTCAAATACGGCCAAATCACTGCCATTATTAACATATTTGCAAACGTACTTAATGGATTTTACAGAACTGCAAAACTCGACGTTAATATGAGCCTTATACGTTTTAGAAAGCAATGGTGAGTATAGTACGACCCAATGATTGTCAATTTCAACTTGGTTTCTAGAATTTGACATTCGCATTGTAAATGTTTGGCCACCATTCTCAGCGTTTGTGCGGCGATACAACTGATAACCATCGATATCCGTAATAGTATCATTCGTATATTCCTTTGGAAAACGCTTCTTACATTTTCCACCTTCCATGCATGGCGATGTCATGTTAAAAACACCGCACGGTCCGTGGATCGAGTGACTGGTAACAATATCAAACAATTCTTGATCAATTAATGGGTCTGGAATTTCGGCTGAAATTATTTGATCAATTTCTTCTGGACGGATTTTAACTTCAAGCCAAATCAAAATGTGAGAATGAGGCAAACCTCGCTTTTGCCACTCAATCAAATACAGATAGCAACGTGTGTTACCTAAAACTGAATGTTTTACGATTAAATCAATCAATGATTTTAATTTTTGTTTGAACACACGTGCCGTGACATCATGAGGATGCATTGATTGATGGCCTGGTAATAGCAAAGTTTGTATTTCCTCCCAATTCGGATTACATGTAAATGTAATAAACAAATCTGGACGACCGTAATGACGTACGTAAGTCATCGCATCTTGTATATATTCCTGCATGTTCCGTGAACTGCCGATGTAGCTTGAAGGTAAAATAAATGCATTACCGATATCATTGGCGTTTAAATTTTCATAAATATTGCCGATAACAGTATCTCGTAAGAGGATGTATTCCTCCGATCGTAATTCAACCTGGTTGTATCGAATAAATCGCAAATGCTTGTTTTCAACCTTGGCGTACATATCCACGGCGTATTGAAGGCACAGTCGTGCGTCTTGCCTCTCTGCTACACGCATTGTCGAGGTTAGATTCTTTGGCGACATTTCACTGAAAAATATTTGAATTACAACAAAAAGTGCCTTTCTGAAAGCCTTAAAATAAGACACTATAATACAGTGGTGAAACCGGAATTTTTGGGTCCATTGAAAAATACAGTAAAATGGAAGTTAAGAACTAATGAGGAAATATAAAATAACATTGAAAAAAGTAACAGAAAAAGAAGAATGATATTTTTTTTTGATACATTTATAGCATGGATGACACCAGGCTTTCAAGAGGTTTAGAAAGATTTGAAACGAAATAATACCAGTGAACCGTATGGAAAGAAAATTTTTTCGATAGCAGACTTTGAATATGGCAGGATTCAAAGGTAGAGAGGAGTGCAATAATGAAGGAGTACTGGGGAGGAAGAAAGAAAAAACAACAGGAGAGGAATTGAAATTGACACGTGGAGTCTAGCTGACCATAACAAAAAGAAGAAGAAAAATGATAAGTTAGCGAGAAATGCTTACACGATTCGAATTTATCGTAACGTTTTCTTCAATGTTATATTCATGTGTGCAATTACTTTGTCGTTAGGTATAAAGACACACAAACGATGAACAACAATACAGTATAATTATAACACAATACACAGCACAATTAAAATTGAAGAAACTCACACATATGGCGTGGAATAGACCGTAGCATAAATAAATCGAAATACAACGCCATCTACTGAATGGTTCGATAAATTAACACAACGCCATCTGTTAGGAATAAAATGTAGCATAAATAAATTGAAACAGAACGTGATCTACTGGATGATTACCCAACCTAGCTAACCAATTGTTGTATGATAAGTTAAGCCGGCCTCGGTAGCGTGGGGCTAGAGTGCTGAAGGTCGCCGGTTCGAGTCCGGCCGCGGGCATGGGTGTTTAAGTGTTGTGTCTGTGAATGTCATGTCCGTCCTGTGGTGTGTCCAATTATCTGGAAAAAGCTCATCAGGCTGGCTGTAAGGCCTAAGATGCCAAAAGCCATAAAAAAAAAAAAAAAAAAAAATAGATAAGTTAACACATCGCCATCTGTTAGAAACTTATGGAACTATAATAATAATTCCGTGTGGTCGTAATGACCTGGTGACATTGTTTCTGCTGGCTGGGCATTCTGCCCCTGTCTTAGCCACCTTTACCTAGCCCGCCCATCCTGCCTGGTACAGGGGACCTACATTTTTACATCGAATCCGAACCACAGTACGGTCCAGGCGTATTTCACCTCATACAGCATGCTGCGCCGGGGGTTAATGCCGGATTAAGTGTCTATAAAAATCTTCGCCGAGACAGGGACTCGAACCGGGGACCTTTCCATCTCCAGTCAGACGCCCTAACCACTGAGCCAGCAGACCGCTTAGCCTTGGTGGCTTACAAATAATTACAAACCATTGTCCTATGACAAACATTTAATGAACATTTATTTCGCAAATAATAAATATTGAGGTCTATAATCCAGATAAAAACCATCCTATCTTTTAAGTTGGACTAAATCACACACATTAAGCCAAATTTCATCTAAATCGGTTATGTAGTTTCGGAGTTCATCCCGGACGAACATCGTGACACGAGATTTTTATATATATAAAGATTTTACATCAGTTTTCAAAGGGAAAGCAAAAGGAGTAGTTACATACTCTCCTTCAATCTTTGTCCCCTCCTATTACAGCGTCCCGTTTAGGTGGTTTCTTCATATTTTTATTGCTTACGAATTATCACTTTTAATTATGCATTATTGTTACATGACTACAGTTGCATCACGATAACTCTCACAGCAAAACACATTTTACAGTAAGTTCCAGTTAGTTAACTCTGATGGAAACTTTTAATTGTTCCAAAATTCAAAGACCATATTTCCAGTAAACAGTTAAAATTTTACCCTCAAATCTAACTGATGTTTGTGTAACTACGTATTTAATTTCTGGAACAGATTCATTTTTAAACAAATTACGTTCAACGTTCCGACACAGAATAATCTCTTTTTATCGAAACATTGCTTACAGTAGTTATATGAGACCAAATACAACAAAAAAATATATGCACTGGCGGGAGTAGCACCGCCGGATATAAGACGGAAAGTGGCCACAGAGAAGGAGTAGCTCAAACAAGAGACTGACCCAAAGCACCTAATGTACAATCAAATTATGGCTCCACCATGCTTGCGATAACGGAGAAGTTTCTTTAAACAAGTAGGACTCCAGACAAAACACCAGAAGAAAGAAGAATATCCTTATGGGAGGAGATGCTTCTCATCCTTTCAAACTTCAGAGCCCAAGAAGAACTGGCCGCTGGGTGGAATCTTCCGTACGAGAAATGGAAGGCTTTGAATAGATTCAGAACAGCAGTGTCAAGGTGCAGGAGTACTAAGAAACAGTGATGATACACAGACAACGACAAGTGTGATTGCGGCTCCATTCAGACACCTGAGCATCTCCTCGAGTGCGGAGACATGGGATTCCTGTGCCAAGCAGAAGGCCTGTTCCTAGCCATGTACAATGCAATCCAAGCAGCTAGCTTCTGGAAAAACGCAATTCGAAACAGTCCGGACACAGAAAGTAAGTAAAGTGAGTACTTACCAGAGCAGCTTCTACCACAAGATTCAATGATTCTGGCTTAGACGCCAAGTTCCAATTAGTAAAACCAACAGGAGCATGCGACTGTAAAACTTATTGTTCTTCTGACCCGGGAAGTGAAGTAACAAAAATCTACAGTTTCAGATAATTACTACTGTTCTGCAGTCGTTTGTCAACAAAGTTAGCATGTTGGAATGAGAAAAATTTTAATCATATATCGATTTGTTGTTTTGGCAAGGACTGATTTAATATACTTATAACGATTTGATATACTTTAACATAGAATTTAAAAATTAATTCTTCTGAAAAATATTACTTCAACACAACGTATAGGATTGTAGAAGAATGTAAAGAAAATTAGATTCATCAAAAGAATAGGTCTCATCATAGCCATACATCCGTTGCAGCTATTTTTGTATATTAAATGTTCACAAGGTATGCAGTATGTATAGATCCCTAATTTTATATGCTCATTTTTGTGATGTAACACAGGGGTCCTAGCTAAGCACACAAGTAGCCGCGGCGTCTGAGATTCATTGGAGGGAACAACTTTGACATTAGACTTTCAGTCAATCTGGAGAATTTGAGCTATTTTTTTTTTTTTTTTGTTTCTTTCGACTGGTTTGATGCAATCCTCCATCCATTCTTATCTTGTGCTCTACATATCCCTTACAACCCACCTCAATTATCTGCTTCATATATTCTAATCTCTGTCTTCCTCTACAGTTCTTACCTTCGACTGTTCCTTCCACTAACAAATTAATCAATCTAACATTTCTCAAAAAATTACCTACCAGCCTGTCACTTCTTTCTGTAAGCTTCCTCCACAAACCTCTTTCCTCACCCATCATTTCCAAAACTCGTTAATTTTTTACTTTGTCTGTCCACTTAATTTTAAGCATTCTTCTGTAGCATCACATTTCAAATGCTTCAACTTTCTTTCTTTCCAGTATTCCTAAAGTCCATGTCTCGCTACCATAAAGGGCTGTGCTCCACACATAGAGTTCTTTCTAATTCTAAAAGATTTCTCTTTTTCATGAAGGCTCTTTTTGCTGGTGCTATTCTGCTTTTAACATCATTTTTGCTTCGGACATCAGTTGTAATTTTACTCCCCAAGTAACAGAATTCACTTACTTCTCCTGTTGGATCCGATTTTTATTTTTATTCCTATTTTTATATTTGGTCTACTAGTACTGGTATTTTTTCTGCTACATTTCATCACTTTGGTCTTGCTTTGATTCAGTCCAAAATCTTCCTTCGGTATTTTGTTCATGCCATTCAGTAACTTCTCAATATCCTCAGCCCTTTCTGCTAACAAGACAATGTATTTTTTTTTTTAATGCTTAACGTCTCTTAACAACGAGGTCCTTAGAGACGGGAAAGGATTGGGGGCAAGGAATGGGAAGGAATTCCGCCATTACCTTTTGAATGAACCATCCCGGCATTTGCCTGGAGTGATTTGGAAAACCATAGAAAACCCAAATCTGGATGCCCGGACTAGAATTCGATCCGGCGCCCTCCCGAATGCGAGGCGAGAAGGCTAACCGTTACACCACCACCTCGGTAAGACAATGTTGTCAACAAATCGTAGCATACTGATTTTTTCTCCCTGAACACTTATGCCACATTGAAATTTTTCTTTGAGCATTGTTAATGGTGAAAGCTATTTTTTTACTACGCTAGTCGGAAATTTTGGAGAAAATGAACATCGGTGTCCCATCGGTCCACGAAATAGGGTGAACCCGTTCCTCAAAATGTTGCGTAAGGAGCGAATCACAGGATAAGGCACCACTCGGCGGGACGTTACCTTAATGGACCTAGCAGTGGAATTCCGCTCAAGTTTTCATCTCCTGTCGAGCCAGTTGTTGCCCACAAGTTAATAAATACTGTAAAGACTGCACGCGGAATGGATCGTTCAGGCTGCTAAGACGGGGGAAAACTTTTGAAGTCCTTGACTGGGCACATCGAGTTATCAACAATCTGACCTTGCAGTGTTCGGGCAAGAGTTGAGCGGCTACACTGCAACGTGGATTCCCGCAGCGAGGGTGTGCGTTTTGGCTGACCGCAGGGACATGTGACAGCCCGACCTGTCGGGACGCTACTTCACGCATCTCTCCGCCACCTGGTGATACGACGAGTATTGCAGTGAGCGATTAGAAACAATGCACTAGTCTCAGGTTTATTTTACGAGGCTTCATGTGTTTTACACAGATTTTAAACCGATTAAAATAAATCTGAATTTATAATTTTCATTCTTTTTTAAAATAATTTATCCTTCTTTTAATCACATACAAACCCTATTTATTATTATTATTATTCCGAATAACTCATTTGGAGGGAACGATAAATCAACTTTGGCTATGTTTCTTTGTATTTAATTTTCTTTGCTTCCAAACTTCCTTCATTATTCCATCCCAAATTAATAATGTGACAGAATTAATAATAAAAATTCTAAGAATTGTTTCCTTATATTATGTATTTTCTACAAAAATTAGATTTTACTATTCTCATGTCGACTTTTCTTATTCTTTTGAGAAAAGTATTCGTTCCTTAGTATCTTATGTCTTCTAAGCTTAAAGTGAAATTCATGCCAATTTTTCTTATGTCAGTGGTGATATTTTTGGTTACAAAAATTTAAGAGTTATTCTTCGCCAGATATATTTCAACACAATCAAACACTTCTAGTGCAGCGAAATGAATTACACTCACGTAGCAAATATTGTTGCTTTCAAAAACACACTTATAAAATTAGATTAAACATCATTTTAGTTTTTTGTTTTATTTTTAAAAGTAATTAACTAAGGTTGTGAAAAAACTTTTATCACAATGCAGTGAACTGAGTTTTACCAAAAGCTTGCGGTGCGTGTGAAATATATAATAAGGTATACTGTATTAATCTGCTATTGCAACACGTATATTTGCAACCCACACAGCTCTTACCAAATGATTACCGAAAACATTCACCATGGCGATTTGAATACTCGGGGCAATATTTGAATCCATAACAGTTGGGTCTTCTTCAGCCCTGACTGTTAGTGTTTTATCGGATTTAGGCAAACTTCAGGGTGTTTCAGCAGACATCGTAACAAATGTATAAGACTACCACGTTATATAAATACACTCAGCCGCAATAGAAAATTAAGAAGCAAGATATGAGTATTCCTCAGAGGCTAATCTTAACATAAGACTGGCGTTACGTGGTGTTCAAGTTACATACATAGTCCGCAAAGACATTACAATTTAAGAGGTAATGTTCGGGACTGTAATTCGGGATTCTGTGGGTTCTATTCCTATCTTCCGATGATTCCCTGAAATTGCTCTTGGGGAGTGCCGGTATTGTTCCTTCATAAGAACCATGACCGATTTCCTTCACTTACCTTTTCCGTAATCCTCCTCCGGTTTTAAGGATATCGTTTTCGACCATCCATAGTACTGTAATAGCAGTTTTAAATCACTATCAAGTGATTTTGCATGCATGTTCTGAAGTTTAATATAATATATGAAGGAGACACTGAATTATATTAGAAGTATGGTAACTTGATCAGTAGTACAGTTAGATTTTGGTTAAATGCAGACTACTGGTATAAATATAATTATTTTGTTTTTATCGCAAACAAGAAAATCTATTCTGGAATTTCAATTTTCTTGTTAAGGATAAAGAAAGCTATACCTCTCAATATAGTCAGTGTGCTAAGAACCACATGACAGAAAGAGTATGACGGGAAAAAAACATTTATTCGATCACCAACAGAAAGTTCATAAATAATTAATAAATACCTCTCAATATAGTCAGTGTGCTAAGAACCACATGACAGAAAGAGTATGACGGGAAAAAAACATTTATTCGATCACCAACAGAAAGTTCATAAATAATTAATTCCATGACACGTAAGGCCTATGATTTGTGAACGAAGGCTTTCCCGGCGTGACGCTGCAATGTAATTTTCGCGGGTTCGCTGCCCCATTGTTTGGGCGAAAGCTCTTCTTTCGCCTACACAATCCGGCAGCAAACCCGCGAAGATTACATTTCTATGATTAATAGGACTGAAAACAGAGTAACCTCACCAGAACATAAACATTGCAGAGTTTGTACACTGGAAGTAACGACGTTGGGAGATGGTATCCTTCGGACTTTTATGTTTTTTGCGTTTTACGTTATGCGGGAAAATGAAGGCGAGGACAGACAATTTTCGTTAAGGGCAGGAAGTGACTGTTGCCATCGGCAAACTGGGTCAATTGTGTGCTTATATGTATCCTTCTACCGTGTTTGGGACAAACGATTTTTCATGCGCAAACATGGAAAACCCAAAATTTGCTGATATCATTCCAGGGAACGTAAAACGAATGTCAATATTCCACTCACCATTTAGGCTGCATATTAACACATTAAAACAAAGTTACGGATTAATTACAGTGAAGGAACATATATCAGTTAATAGCTACTTGTGATTATAATATTTAAAACACAGAATGAGGAGTGGAAGGGAAATTTTGCAAACACAAACACAAAAGCAGCAATGTTCTACATCTACTTCTATACTCTGGAATTTATACATAAAAAAATATGGTTGTAGGAGCGTGTTTTGAAGCAAAGGTATCGCTACTTCGTTCTTGCCGAGCGCTGTCAGCTTGACCGAAGTATTATTATTCTGATCTTATCTACCGCGACATAGCGACACAGATACGTTGGTGGCTAAAGTATCTCACCATTCGAAGTGTTTAATAATAAATAAATGCAATCAGCAATGCCAATTTCCATAGAAGCCAGGCTCCCTGGTTGGCAACCCGGCGAGCGTGTACCGCGGTATTGCCTAACTACACTGACACCAACAAAGTGGAGCGGGTAACTCAACTTACAGGCGTTAAGTACTGGTTACTTCACTAAGCAAATACTGTTACTGAATATTTGAAGGTTGAAGGTGATTTTTTTCCTTTATTGAGGTACTGTTCACATCATTAGTGCTGGGAACTGCAAATTTTTAAATACTTAAGTTGAAACTTACATCACTGCAGTGAATGGATTCAACGGAGAAATTAAAATATCGATTTTAATAGCGTGTTCTACTTTAATTTTTCTTATTTAGTTTACTCGTTATTTTCTAAAGTTTCCTGTATTTCTTTATGTAGACAATAAGTGCAAAGAGTGCTGCTAACCTTTACAGAATGCAAAGAGTGATTCTTACCTTCTAATTTCCTGGATCATTTCGAAGAACTGCGCTTTGCTCTTTCTCCGTCGGCGTTGCTCGTGTTCCTTCTGAAACAAGGCAACGCTCTGATACCTGTGATAACTGGGCAGTTTTGTATCTACAACTAACGGTTATCTAATTACAATTTCTCTACGTGAACGCAAAACATTATTTCGTGAGCTGCATTTACCTTTTCCTGCCAAAGAGCAATCTGCAGGAACATTTAAGATCCAGTGTAACCACAACAGACAATTCTTGAGACATGTTCTCCCTAAACGATCTGTGCAATTTCATTTAGTCATGACAATTTATTGACCTTGTTTGTTATTATGTGCGAAATGAAACTAAAGTGAATGTACTGTACAGTAGGGTGCGATGATAACCAGCACTAACCCTCTTGACACTTTTCTGGAAGAGGCTCGTGATCTGTCCTTGCCGCAGCGTGTGTACCAGCTCCCTGGCAGCGTGGTGAGGCGACACAAGTTCCACGCAGTTGATGAACCGGTACAGTTTCTGAAAAATCAGAAGACTCTCAGTATAACAGCAAGAGTTAAGAAACTTCCAGTCACTGTTTGAACCATTTGAGATACCGATACCTGCATACGGAAGTCGTTCCATAAATTATACCAACTACGTTATTCCTTTAGAATTTGAATTAGCATTGGTAATACAGTACATACATTTGAAACCATGAGCAAGGTACTTATCAGTGTTAATCCTAGATGATGACAAGCCGAAAACTACGTAAATATAAATCATTGTTTTAACATATCAGAACGTACGAAATGATCAGAGTAATGTAAAGTACCAGCAAGGGACACGTATTACCTTTAAACGCTTGCAGTCACCAGGAAGGAAGAGGCCATGATTGAACGTTCCTAGAAACTAATCCTCCTGTATGCTCCATCACCCAACAAAACTATCTGCCACTAATAGAGGAGGCGCCGGCCAAGTCCGATGGGGTTTCCCCACCCTTAGCACTCTTGTTAGCAAGGCTTCCCTTGCGACGTTAGAAGAGTCACCCTCGGGGACGCATACGCCCACGCCACCGCACATCTCATCTACTAGTAACGCCTGTTACCCACATAATGGGATTGGGTAGTCCACCCGAGGTTTTTAGGATAAACGCCGTACGGTCTGACCTAAGCAGATACCCTATAGAACGACTTAAATGGGCTCCCATCCCCCAAGCAATTTCGCGCTAACGCTATTCCACATGCTCTCTTGTTATCATGGTTTCCCTTGCAGCAATTGAATAGTCACCGCCGGGGTCACTTACGTGATATTCCTACCGTACAGAGGTTGGACAAAATAATATGAACACCATGCGATAGAGTACAGGTTGTTGCATGTTGGCACCACTACTTCCGTGCGAATACTGCGATGCGCATTTACAGAGTAGTTGACGTGACAGGTATTGTAGGTTGTGTCTCAATGTATTATATACTTTGTTCTGCGACGGTTATAACAAGTGATCGGTCAAATAAGTGATCTCTCAGACTTCGAAAAAGTGAAAATCGTTGGAGCTCGGTTAGCGAAAGCGTCTGTGACGAAAACAGGTGAACTGTTTAACGTCTCACGAGCGACAGTATCAACGGTAATGGCAGCATTTACATAACATTGTAAAACATTGTCGGCGATGAGGAATCATGGATGAAAACCAAACTTAACCAACAGAGACTGACGAACATTAAAAAGGATTGCGGCCAGACAACACAAAACTACCGCAGCAAAAGTGGCAACAGAACTCAACACACACCTGAGTAATACTGTTTCGACAAAAACATTATGACGGGAGCTCCACAATGCTAACATGGAAGGACCGCAATTGCAAAACCCTTAAAACGGAAACCAACGCTAAGATGCGAACCAAGTGGTGCCACGATCATAAAAACCCCAAAAGAAGCCTACGATCCTTACTGCCTGCGTCCTACAGTCAAGCATGGGGGAGGTTCCGTTATGATTTGGGTGGCTATATCGTGTTATTCAGCTGGTCCTCTCATTCACATCTCTGGCTATATGACTGCGAATGAATATCTCGACATCCTCAGTGATGAAGTTCTTATTATGACTAGCATACTGCTGACAAACACTACCATCTTCCAAGATAATAATGCGCCCATACACACAGCCAAAAAGGTTTTATCTTGGTTCGAGCAGCATCAGAATATCATCAAACATCTTCCCTGGACAGTACAATCGCCAGACCTTAACATAATTGAACCATTGTGGGGAGTTCTAGAGCAGAGAATAAGGAGCAGATTTCCACCTCCAACATCATTGAAGCAATCGGCGGATGCTTTCGTACAAGAATGGAACAACATTCCGTTGGAAAATATTCAGACACTCTACGAATCAATTCCGCGGAGAATTGCAGCTGTTTTACAAGCAAAAGGTGTCAGAACAACATATTAATAAATCAATAGTATGTAAATGTCAGGTTTTCATATTATTTTGTCCAACCCCTGTATATGTATTGCATTCTCGCAAGCATCCGTTACCCAGTACTTGAGGTTGGGTAGCTCACTATTAGCTTTAAGGCTAGGTGTGATGTGCCTGCCGTGAGATAATCCCGGACACTAGAGTTACGTGCACTACGACACCTCAAACGACTGCCTATTGCGTCTACCCGGACCAGCAAGGAACAGCTGAAACAGCCTGCATAGTTGTTTGCCACCGATGGGGAACATTGGATACATTACAGAATCACTTTAAACGCCATCATCAACGTTGCATAAGGGACCAGTGGCTATCTAAATGCCGTTATCCGTATCTGATTTATATTTTTCCAGTCATTAAAACTGTTTATTAATAGTGTATTATATATTATCTCAGAACGCCGTACATTCCTTTCTCACACTGAAGTACATTTTCTAGTTCATCTAGAATGATAAATGTACACTCGCCCATATATTTTATTCACGTACAAGTGAATAGAAATATACTTACCCTCTTTGCTGGTTAATATTTCTTCACTTTTTGACTATAGGTGATTAATCCATCAATCACTTTTAAACACACTTTTATTTAAAACACTGATACGCTGAATGAGTTGTGTTAACCTTGACACATATTCCATATCTTGTTTTATTACTGCCAGACACAGACGGTCACTCTTCTTAATCATCTTAGTTGTAAGACAGTCTTTTTAATCTGTTCCGGCTCCTCGTCGCTTCTCTTTGCTGCTCACTCGACAACGGCTTTCGAAGCTCTTTGCCAACTGGACATTCATTTAATATAATTCATTATTAATTACCTTTATACATCTTCTCTTCTCACTAACAACACATTTACATTTATGTTAATCATTTTCTGTCCTTTATGTAGTACGACACTTAAAGTTGGCAAAAAGTTTTTTATAGTGCTTAGGAAGCTCTTAGCTGCTAATACCGCCCCTTGATAGTAGTGTACATGATTATGTTCAAGAAATTATTATTTCTATTTATGATTTTTTTTGTTTATACTTGATGGTAGCTGGTGTATCGAAGCCCCCTGTTTTTTAAGACGTATATATTTTATTTGCGTCGTTGTCGAATTTTCGGAAAAAATTACAAGGTTCCGATGATCTACTGAAAAATCTGTGTCTATACCACGGACTGGGAATTTTCCCTTCTTTACATGGTTAAACGCTAGTAAACAAACAATAGTATTCCATTATTCACTCAATAAATGCAGGAGTCCTTAGCACGCCAATTGGACTATACTCAGACGTGTGCCTTTTCCTGTTCTTGCTGCAGTATTCGCTAACATGGTGAGATAGAAGTTATGTGGTCCTCATATTGGCCATTGTATTCCAATAATGCATATTACTTTTGTGTGCCTGTGTGTGTGTGGGGGGGGGAGGGGGCTTTACTTGGTGTCAGACGAGACTGTTGAATTTCGATCATGATGAATATTGGAAGGTGTTATAGCCCGAGGTTAAAATCTCTGGCCTGATGTACTGGTTGTCCTGATTATGGATATTAGGCTGTTGTCCTTAATGGTCCCGGGGAATGTTTGTATGGCTTCGAGTTTCCACATCAAAATTGCACTTTTTTTATTTTTCTGCTAAAAAGAAGGAATTCAAAAAGTCGGCTGTACAAGAAGAAAAAGACGTAGTCTGGACAGATTAAATGTCATTAGGGACGATTGAACCTAAGGGCTAGAGTGAATTTGTTTGAAAACAGTGTATTTTGTGTGAGTCTATATTTATGCACTGTGTAATTTTGAATTTTGAGGTGGAAAGAGAGGAACATGCCATTATTTGCAGGGTGATAACAGAAAACCGCATTCAAATAGTAGTAAGGATGTACGATTACATCCCCTCTACAATCAAGTGGCTTTTTAATACGACCAAACTGCTGGAACATATTGCACAAGAAAAAGACGATCATACACGCATCGGAATAATGTTGCTATCTGTGTTGGTTTAGACTATGTCTCGTCTAATCTGTGGCCCCGGCAGCTGAATCGATTGCATTGAGCTGAGTTGCGGTGTGACCTACGTGTAGTAGCCCAACACTCCGAAGCTGACCACTGACTATGTTAATCAGTAACGCAACGTTTGTTTATCACAAAGCACTTGAAAGTTAGTTTAAATCACTTGCCAACCTGAAGCTTAACTGCTCGTACACTGAACGTAACCCATACTGAACGGTGTGTAAATAAGTATCAACAGGGTGTTTAATTTGGACGAACTATTTGCAGGTTCACGTTTCTTCTCTCTTCCTATTTTTAAACAATATACATGTTTACACTGAAAACCTGAGTTACGATGTCTTCTAAAGTGAAAATGGAACGTGTGAAGTCAGAGCGTTTATTATGAGGTCATGTTATCTTATGGCAACAGAAACCTACGCAATTTTCTTGCCAATTAGTCGCTTTTGGTAGATTTATTTATTATAAAAGATTTTACACAAAGAGTTCTCTTAAAGTAATTGTCATATTACGTTTTGTTTGGAATCTAAGTGAAATAAGTTCATTTAATCAGATACTTTGTACATATTTAAGAGTAAATATTTAAGAACTAAATTAACTTCAGTGTAGACATTCAGATGATGAATGTTTAACTCACCTGACTGAAGAACATTATATTCCGACTACGCCATATCGTCCCTTTGGGTTTATGGCGCAGAATAGGCAGTGTGTAGCGATAGAAAAGATGTTCGAACAACAAGATAAGAACTCCAAGTGCCATTCCAACACCAAGAAGGATGAAAACACCTGAAAAAATAAATATTAAATATTGTCCATGCACTGCATATCAGTTCATTGTCGTTATAGTCTAGTTCAGAACTGAAAATGTTCATAAAACTGTCTGTGAAAAAGAATAAAAAGTTTTAAAAATTAGTCATGTTAATAATTTAAATTTAAACAGATAAATTAGGTTATGAAAAATCGTTAATAAAAAAAAAAAAGAACATTGTTTGGGACGAAATACGTTTAAAATAACACATAGATATTTCTAACTATCATGTGAGAATTAATGACTGTTTAAATTTATAACTCAGGTAAACAAAACTTTCTGATAAACTTGAACAATGATTTTCTTAAACTAATAAAGTTTTGCAGAGTGGAATATTTCAAAACTGAATGTTAATCTGTATAAACTTTAATGTGGAACGTAGATAAAACTATTTTAAAGCATTAGTATTTGATTCCATTTTTACTTACAATAGCAAAACAAAGAGAATAATTAAATTCTCACTTATATTCAGTTATGAAAGAATTGTCTTCACTGAAACGAAAAATAAGGAAACTGTGTGCATCTCAATTCCGTGTGTAGAAATAATTAACGTACGAAACATCTTTGAAGAATGAACATAAATTTTAGAAGCATTACTTAAAGATTAGAATTTGTATTTCATCGCATAAATTTGGTTAGGTTTACATTCCAGGTATTTTGTAGGAAAAAAATTTGTTTTGTGTAATAATATGTGTATAAATTTAGTAATAAATACTTTGTTGTATCCTTCAAGGTATAGTTTTGTGACACGAACTTAAAAATATAGGCTCTAGTTGTATTTTCTACATAATTAAGTCGTGTCACATAGTGTTTCTGTTTAATGCTGGATTTTCGATGGGCCATTATACTGATCCACCTCAATCACAGTCATTAAATGTTCCTTATTTCAATCTGAGTTAATATTCAATAAATTAATGTAACTGCAATATAGAATTCTGTACACAGTAATCGATTGTATTTTTATGAATTAACATTAAGAGCTTATAATGGAAATGGAGGATGCGCTGAATATTTAATTTTAGTGTTCTGCAGAAATTCAAAATTGAGGTCAAAGAAAATTTAATAAACAAATGATGCAAAAATACAGTTGGGGTTCAAAAACTCCTGTGTAGTCAGGTGGTACGTTAGTAAAAAAACCTTTCCCAACTAAGCAATTTCTCTATACAGAAAATTCTGCCCAATACTTCATAAACAAGCTTTAGTATTAAAAACAGCATGTCACAGTGAAGAGGTGTCTAGTGGCAAGCCAGTAGCGGCTTCATCACTGGACCAGCACATGGGTTACACAGTGACACATTTTAGCCATTCCTAACAAAATAAACTAGCCAGTGCGGCACTAAGGCACTAAGGCGCCGTACACTGGATCGGGGAGTCCAGGCTCCCGCGTACCAGCTACTTGTTTGTGGTTTTAGGTGATTCCCGCAATCGTCAAGGTGACTGCTGGGATGGTCCCCAAACTCCGCCTCATAAACTACACTTCTCATACACAGAAAATAGTCACAAGCTTCGCAGACAGATGGCTGTACTTCACTTGCTTCTGTAATGTAGCGCTCGAGGCACAGGCGAAGACGGCGGCTCTTAAACTCTGCCACTAGGAGGCCGGAACTGTCTTCTCGTGAATATCCAGGCCAAAGAAGCCGTACCATAAAAAAATTCACTATAGAGTTCTTGTTTCACATTTTGGAGGACACAAGTTCGAATCCCTGTTCAGCCATACATTTTTCGGTCTTCTTTAGTTTCCCGAAATCACACCAGGCGAAAGCCGCCCGGGAAAGTTCATTCAAAAGGCCATGGGCGAACTCATTTCCGTTCCTTATTCCCAGTCCTTTTCCATCTCATATGACTTAGACGTCAATGAGGCGTAAGGCGATTAAATAACTTATGTTTCTAAGTCTTTAGTATTTTTTTTATAACCCACGACAGTAAAAATGAGCTAAGATTACGCTTTGAACGTTTCTATTAACTTTCCCACGTAAATCATATACCAATCTAATTGGGTCCTGATTTCCATTCATTTAAAATGTATATTTACTTAGTATGTTGTGTGAGAGGAGACTTTCCATGCGTACTGATGCAATATAATACTCCCGGGTGTCCAGCCGGATAGTGCTGTATAAACACAACGTTTTGACAGCTATCTCTGCTGACTACATCTGACACCTGATGAGGAGAGCAGGCTAAGTGTCGAACGTAATGTTTATACAACACCATCGGGCTAGACACTCGAGAGGATTATATTACTTAGTATGTTGACAATGTAAGACATTTATGATATCCCATGCAGCATAATCGAATTTGTATCGAAGCTCTAATTATTTAAATGAATTGTTAAAATAATTCTAATTATTTATAACGATAACAATTAAAAATTCACGGTGGCGACAAGTGATTCAGGAATCTTCTGTCTTTTATCTATTTTTTAAAAAAAATACGCCCTTGTTTGATTACAGACAACACAGAGTTTATGAGAAAGTTTTTGCAGAAAATTGCAATGAAGGATTTCAGGAACTTGCTGAAACAATATGACAGTTATTTTCGATGGGTACTGGGCCGAAAGATGAATATGTTTCCTGCAGTGAGTTCTTAACGGGAGTTCAGCCGGATAGTGTCGAAAAATGACGACTTTTCTACAACCTGCTCGGTTGTCTTCATCAGGTCTATTTTAGATATTATTACAAGAAATCATAAATGTTTCCTTCTCGCTAACCCGACATCATACACCTTTTGACTGAGACATACGGTATAGGTTGTAACAGAATTGTCAGCTGGAGTTGTTTTAAGTGAAAAGAGCTGTCTAGATTGCTTCGCTATAAAGCCAACTGACCTGCTACAGCAGCGACGCCAAGCGGTCGAGGCTGCGCCATGTCCGTAGCGAGCTTGAAGCACGGCAAGGCTCCGTACCACTTCTCCTGCAGTATGTCCATGTAGCCGTTGTTAGAGTACTTCGCAATCACTGCGGAGATGCTATCCTAAACGCAAACATATTCACAAATACATTTACAGTACACTCGGTTGCAGCGTATATAACGTAAGGAACATATAAACATTGTTTATAGTATCACTGCCACACGTGTACGTTTTTTATTTATGTTTTACAACACTATCCACAAAACTGGCTGATGAATTAAAAAGAGGAGGATTAGAAACTGGGTCCTGCGTGACTTCCTCTATCGATCGAAAAATAATATTGACCTCTTCATTTTTTTTTTTTTTTTTTTTTTTTTTTTTTTTTTTTTGCTTATGGCTTTACGCCTCGTCGACATTGAGGACATTAGAGCCGAGATTTGGGACAAGGAACGGGAAGGAATCCGGCCATGTTCTTTTAAATGAACCATCGCGGCTTTCGCTTGGAGTGATTTGGTGAAACCATGGAAAACCCAAATCTGGATGGCCAGACGGGGATTCAAACCCACGTCCTCCCGAATCATCAAATTGATGAAATTGGATAAATTGCCTCGTTGTGTTTTTCATATTTCCGCGACACGGCGTGGTGAAAAGCCACCTCATAGAAAGCTGAAATATGAGGCACGTTTAGAAAGCTCTTTCCCGATTTCTCTTAGTTACTTTACATATGTTACTGGTTCAGCTACCATATCCAAGCAATTGCGATTGGTAACTTCTTAGTTAATTCGAAATGCGGTCGGGTCCAGGCGGAAATACTTATGTTGAAGCGTCTTCTATATTAAAATACCGTCTCCGTGTAGAATGTTACATCGACAGGAACAAGAAGAAAGAGTGTACATTAGGCGATCACTTTTTTCAAGAAGCGCATTGATTTATTTCTAATGCTGATAATAAGCCAAAGTGAAAAGGGCAGGCTCGGTATCCCTCGACATTCAATACCAATCGATAATGTATTGATGCCTAAAACCAGGAACGCAACAGTGTGACAGTGCAGTATTCGGAGGTTTATTTGATTTGGTTTTTCACAGCGTCATGTAGCGAAAACGCAAAACACACAACAATAAAAATTAACCCAAATCTGAAGACATCTGTGATGTTTTCATCGATATTGGTTTCGGTGGGAGCTTCCTAACAGTTACCTTTTTCAACGAATGCAACTTCATCTGAGGTGGAATTTTACTGCCGTGTGTTGCTGAAATCTTTAACACATTCAAGCCACATTTGAAAAGGTCACTACCATTTTTTGGATCCGTTGTGGATGTCACACTATATAATTAAAAATATATCTCACCGATTTTGATCGAATTTTGCAGAGCTGTCCTTGACCGTTAAAAATAATTCATGTTAAGACCCGTGATCCGAGTACCCGTAGTTTTTCCAAATCACTTAATTGCTAGGTTATGGCTACGGAGAACTTTCAGACTGGATCTACAGGGAATCAAGAAACGTGTAATTTCATTTATACATGCGTTATCCAAAAACTAACTTCAAGGTGTAGCTTTGGTCTCGCTGTCAAAAAGCTTGCCAAAAGTTCTTTAGACACGGTCTTCGCCCATGGTGTCGTATTTACTTATGTATTTATTTATGTTTTACTTCAATTTTCTTCTATTAAATATATCTACTAACTTTGTTAGAACATTATTTTTTCAAAGGGTATCAACTGAAGAATTTCCAGCTGGGTGAAAACAGTGAACAGTCAATGGCATCAATTTCTGATTTTATTCTTAAAATTCAAGAGAATCAGTCTCTTCTTCAGTTAAGTTCTGGATTTCTAGATCTTGCTACGACTAAAAATCATAGTTTGATATGTAATCAGATACACATTTCAATACTTGGAAATATTTTGCCGTACGAATAGTGTGCGTTGCTATTAAAAGGAAGCAAAACAGCGTTTCTGAACGTTATTGATGTTTGTTTCAAGGATATTTACCATGGAAAAATGAGCTCGCGGCGCTTTCCATTTTATACTTGCTGTTCGTGGTGCCGTTTATTACTTTTCTATAAGTGATTTTGTGGCTGTTTCCATCGAACAGCATGTTATCACGCCAATATAAGTGAAGCTGATTGGGACATGAAAATATACAAAGAAATATTTCAGAGTATATTATATACCAACTGCTTTCACATAACTAGAAATTTTTCTGTAACTGATATTGATGGTGAAAAATTGTATCAAACTTCTCAGTAATTTTGACCAAAATATCGGTTTCAAAATCAATAAAACTAAACAAAATACATGGTAAGTTGGCATCTTGCGGTATAGGCGCCACGCGTCGAAGTCATTTGAATGTTTTATGTTGTAAAAGCAAACAGCGAACTTAAAAACTCGGATTTCTCAAAAACTATCTCATTTTTGATTACTTTTTGTAAAGGTCTCCGTAGTTGTAACCTAAAAACGGTATTATTATATTTTTTTTTTAATATGGAAAATCGTAGCAAAAGTAATTTTTAATGGTCTAAAATTTAAAGTTTAAAATTAGATCCAAATCGGTATGGTTAGTTCTTAATCCTCCTCTTGTAAGCTGTTTGTGTTTTGCAATAGCTTAGAAAATTAGTATGCGCACCTTCAGTGGAAATCCCTTAGCCATGCCGACGGCGTAAGTGTCTTCGTTGATTGCGTCTCCAATCTTCTGTAGTTTGCAGCCGTGGTCAGTTGCACGATAGTAATCTAGGATAGGCGTATCAGCTATGAGTATGTCTAGCGTACCATTTCTGAAACAGAGTGCAAACAAAGATTCGAGTTGTTTCAATACCAGGAAGTTAGGATTTTAGTCTTAGGTGGAGCAGGTCGAGGAAAGGGGGGGGGGGAAGCCAGCTCAGCAATCTCGTGCACACACGAATGGAGCGCCACAAACTTAACAGTGGCCTCAGCTATAAAACGCCGGAAGGTTTTATGCACTCTAACGGTGCGACAAAGTCGTAAACGAGATGCTGGTCTTAGTATGGCTTCAGCCTAACACTTCTTATGGCCCTGTAATCTTTGTATTAATAGCGCGCAGAGGAGCAACTAAATAGTCTGGTTAACAGCGGCATTTATTTTCTTCTTAGTGCACATACAAAAATTATAACAGCAGCATACAATTCAAGATTCCAACAGATTTTAATAATCATCGAGACTAATTTGACATCTTCCGGCTTAATTATACCAAGATATATTACATTATTCCCAAAACAATTAAAGCTGAGATATCTTAAGGGCACTATAGCCATTGTTTCTCAATGATATTATTACTCAACCAAGTTTAAAAATTACAGAACTTTTAGTCTGATTTCTGGTATTGTTTACGTTTAATACATGGTAATGAAAGAAACAACAATGGAGCATTGTAGTGCAGTATATGCTCAGTACTTTTAAGCTTCTAGAATATTTGACATTCCGAGTGTTGTCATTGGTCAGTTTCAATATGGAGAAGCTGAGTATCTGAAGAATATTTGTTCGTGAATGTATCAGCTGTCAGAGTTTTTTTCGACATATCTCAGCTTTATAGCTCTGTAATTAATTCCAAACTTGCGATCTTTGGATTTATAAATAATGTTAGAGGATTTGTGGCTGAGGGATATGGAACAAAATTCTTAGAGAACAACATTAAATCCACTAGATGCTATTAATTATTGGAAAATAGTCAATTTTGTTAATTAAACTAAACAGCTACTAGGAAACTATAAGAGATCTATGTGGCAATACAAATAAAAATTGTGTGTACATGCTTGTGTATATGTAGAACCACGCTGTTAATTAATTTTTGAGCTGACCTAATTTCAAGTAACTAAGCGTATTTTAGTAAAGTTGGGTAAATTTAAATTCCACATTTAACAATTTAATATTAAAGTAGCTGGATTTTAACGAATTTTCTAACCACCACTTCCCAGATAGTTAGAACAAGGAGCCAGTTTCCGCTATGCAGTTGAAACTAATATAACATGAATTTTGGTGTAGTACCGGAAACTATTTTATTTAAAAACAATGTTCCAAAGATAATAGCGGAGCTGAATCCAGCATAGTAGCACGGCTGTGCGTTCGGAGGATATACAGAAACAAATTCCGAAAAATAGGTACCATGTACAAGGACTGATGTGTAAATTTACAGTTCGGTGATTAATTCACATTGATTAGCGCTGGTAGACGCCGTGTTTCCGATGGAATATGCAGGGCTGCAATATCAAAATATAAAATTAAATGGCATGCAGTTTTGAATCCCTACCACCTGGTGTTACTCTCAGCTTCAATAGAGCAATGTGATCACTGACCTAGTAATTCTTTAGTTTTATCTAGTTCATTGCGATCAGAATACTGAAATAATTTATTCCATCACAGCAGCTGACAAATTGCATTAATGGTTGTTATCCAGGTCAACATGTCATGGATATCTGGATATACGGAAGATTCCGTTTGAATAAGTCAAATATAATTTTTCCGTTGGTAAGATTGGGACTGTAATCGTTAATAATTTAGTTACCTTTCTCTTTGCTTGGTGATATATTCAACCACCTGATTTAATTAAGACGGAAAGACCAAAATAGCTACTGAAAATGAGAAGGATATACACCTTACATAATACAATAATTTTAATAAATGCTATCACAACGAGTGAAGTATCAACACAGGTAGATTATGTTCGTAGAGTGATTGATACCTCCTACTGATTGGAAGTTGAGTTTAAACCAGCAGTTCTATTAATTACCAAATATTTTTGCACAACAACTGTAACAGATATTTCTACAGTTGAATAAGTGGATTGTACATGCAGGAAATGTTTCATAATATGCCTTTATTGCTACTGAGACTTGTAAACTTTATTTTAAGCTGTTAAAGATTACAGGAAACGATTTGTGTAGGAACACCCCAGAAATAACAAACAGCTGTGAATGATAAACCAAAATTTTACATATTATTGTAATTTGAAGTAGTTAGTGCTGATACCTTTTTAAATATACATATGCCTACTGGTAACCGAAAAATATTTCAACCCTTTCAAATAAACTGCTTTTATGATTATTATCTCATCTTAGAGGAAGAACGCAAGTATTACCAAGGCATATGACTGCATAATACAGCAAATGAACGTGAGCTACTCTAAGACAAATTAAAATTCGTCGTGTCCCAACATAATGTACCAAACATTTTAAGACTTTTCTGGAACTCTTCTCTAGAACTTACCTCCCGTTGCTCAATTCTTGCTTAAATGAAGAACGTAGTGGCTGATGTGTGCTGGCCATGTTTTAAATTACATACAAATCAGGCATTTTTTTGGATAGAATTTGAGGCGATAAGGTATTTTTGTTATGCATGTTGAAAGGTAATTTTGACCGGGAAGTTCAAAATCCACACGTGAGTCTTCCAAAAAGATTGGTAAAAGCCTGTACTGAATCTGAATAGTGCTTAGCATTTAATCTGAGATATAAAACATGTTATTAGTACAGTACTTACGCTCATGCAGTTTGAAGGGATTGTTTGAAGTTTCTTGGTATCTGGATAAAACCGAGTTCTCTTTGATAATTGATGTTTTAATTATTTCAAATAATTCGCAATTTTTTATAAAATGAAAGTGAAATAAAAAATAAATAAAGGTTATGACGGCAGATAAATTTATAAGTTCTGTAAAAGCGAACACAGGAAGGTTAATATATGTATAGGACAGTAAAAAGATATGCATTACTTGAGCTTTGTTTTGAATGACGAAAAGATTATTATAAAAAACTGAGATAGCGAGCACAACATCATTATAATTGGAGCTTTTAATCTTACAGCTGTTGTAACTGAAATTTTTATGCTTAGTGCTAGTGTTAATATATAATACTGCATTCAAAGGATCGGAAAAATAGCCTCTAGAAATTCATAACATGCTCATCATTTGATCTGAAGAGGAAACGTTCTAAAAAAAAAAAAAGGAAGAGTATGTATATTAACTGAGTGTAGTATAGGGGAAACGACAAGAAATGTAGCTGTGGTGTTTTTGCCGGATGCTTATCAAAAAAGATATGATTTAGTGTGTTGGATGGAGTGATGGTCGGTTTTGTAACAGGAAAGGAAAGGGACAGAAGTGAATTAGATATAATTGACGTTACTTGAGCAACAAGATGCCCTCCTGCACGTCTCTGACGGAGAAGCGTTGCATGTGCTGCCACAGAAGCTGATTAGCTCTCTGCACGTAGTACTCGGCTGCCGAGGACCTGGGCGCACCAACACGCTGGCTCAACAGCTGCAATACATCAAAACACAATAATAGTGGGGTAAGATGGTAACAGAAAGTCCACAATTGTTTCCATAATTTTTGAAATGCCGTCTTTCAGACTTTTTCCGAACTTCTTTACCGTATTGAGTGAAATAACTGTGGCAGTATGTATTAATACACAGTAAGTAATAAAAGTATCAATATCTCGTCTGTCTTTTTGTTTGGTAACTACAGTGACAAATAATAGTTGCTGCGTAGCTTTTCCTATTTACTTTATTATCGGCACAGTTTCATGGTATCAACGTGAATTTTAAAATCTCGAACAAGGCATGGTACCGAAATACCTGGAAGTTCCATCTTGCTCATCTGTCTTGTATGAAAGAAAAAAGTAGTCATTAAGAAGAAATGGAAAAGACAGGTAATAAAACAATAGCCAGTATACATTTACAGTGACAAGGAATATGCTGTGAGCCTCATAGTCTGGTCTGTGTTTAGAATTCACCTGTCACACATGAGGTGGGTTGGCGAATATTGTAATGATGAGCCGGTTCGTGTTTGTCCTCAATCTGATGTTGACTGTAAACTAGAAAATATTCTTCATCTTGGCCCTGAGATGGGGAAAGAGGTTGAAAAAGTGATTTGTGTTATTTTTATGTGAGGAATACTTTAATTTTTTGTAATGATTAGGCATACTATAAACCATTTAAAACTAAGGAACCAGTTCCATTTATTAATACTTCTCACTTTTTTGAATACCATTCTCCTTCTTACGCCAGCTTACCCCACTTGCAGTAACCTTTCAAGCATTTCCCTCAAGCATTAATGTTCTAAGCGCGTTTTTCACTCTTTTGATTAACTATTACAATTTTTCTGAAATTTTCTGAGTTCTTAAAATTTGAAAATCTACAAAATAACTTGATATCCCATGACGGACATGATCCAGTTTTACGTACGGACATAGGAATTTTCGAAAGACACGATTTTAAACATTAAGTCACTTTTTTTTTTTTTTTTTTTTTTTTTTTTTTAAGTGAGCGGATAATTTTTTTAAAATTTGTTATTACGAGTAGAACGTTAAGTGAACTTACGGTTTTTTAAACAGAGAAATTGGTCAAATATTAATAGAAGCAATGGGTCGGAAATGAAAAACCGAGCGTGGTGGGTGAACGGTTAACGTACTGGCCTCGCATTCGGGAGGACGCGGGTTCGAATTCCCGTTCGGGCATCCAGATTTGGGTTTTCCGTGGTTTCCCCCAAATCACTCCAGGAGAATGCCGGGATACTTCCTTCAAAAAGGACATGGCCGAATTCCTTCCCGTTCCTTGTACCCAGTCCCATCCCGCTTCTAATGACCTTCAGCCGTCGATGAGGTGTAAAACCATAAGTAAAAAAAAAAGGAATTGAAAAAGCCAATTTTAAAGGTATATACTGGAATTACGAAAAAACTTTCGAGTAAAACGCTCCATTGATTCAGTTTGGAGAAATACAGCAATAAATAGAATTGTTTTCACCATGATAACACAGAAAAAGTTTACCAAAGATATAGTTGTTTTTTGGACTGGCAACTGACAACATACTCAATGGCCTTGAAAAGTTTGGTAATCATCAGACAATGTTGACGTTCGAGTTTATTACACATGCACAAATTTTTGTAATGCAATGAAATACTGTTCCACACAACAGATCTCCTTATCGATAGGAGATATAAGATTAAAGACATAAGATGCTATTACATATTATTATAACTAATCTGTCTCATTGAGTAATGAGAGCTCATTTCAGAATAATGATGCTGATATAAAAACAGTTCAAAATCTGATACGCATAGAGACAGTGTATACGATCCCCAACAGTCTTTATTTTCATCAGATATATGGTTAGTCTCCTTTAGTCATGCACAGGAATTTGATTTGAAGGATATTAACACAGTCATCACGTTTGATTTGATGGTCATTCAGATAGGAGTTATGTAAGTGTTACCATCTGCTGTTAAGCTAGAAATAGGGGATTGCCCACGAATTCGTTGTTAAAACGGTAATAAGAACGGCCGTACTCCAGGCTTGAACCTGGGCCTTTTGCATCTCCCCGTGTCCAGAATGGCGGTGCCTAAACAAGATAGTTCCATCTGGTGGATTTGTGAACATTATTTACATGAAATATTCCATTCGACGTTAAAGGTATACTTACGCTTCTGTCGTGGTAGTTACTGACGGCGTTCTGGAAGAAGAGGCCAGCGATGAGAGCGGCTATGTTGGCCGTGTAGCTGGCCACGAAGATGACGGAGAAACCACCCCAGACGTTGATTAGAAACTTGTTAGGCCACGATTTGGGCGCTTTGAAGGCGACCAGATGACCGCACAGCAGACCCCACATCACCCAAAGTGCGGACGCAATGCTGAAGTTCTTGCTTCGCTGGCGGCCCCACGGGTTCAGTCCAAACGGGCTGAGCCACTCGTAGACTGCCACGGCCATGGCGGTGATATTGAGCGACGTGAAGATGGCGATCCACAACTCCGGACTGAAGGGCAGCAGGAAGGCCAACAGAGGAACGTCATTGCGCTGAGTAGGAGCTGCCAGGAACGACACACCGCTGAAGAAGTACGGCACCGAGAAGTCGATCACCTGCACAAAAATTTTCGATTCTCAATTTTATAAATTGTGGAAAGTAACGAGGAATTTCGGAAGTAAGCTCGGAAGGATATAAACAAACAAAGCCCGTGTAAGGAGTTGAACAGGACAGCCATAACACCATCATCAATGACATCGCTATCAACTTGAGGAACCGTAGCAGTTCGTGCAAGAATCACAAGGATGAGTGCAACTCAGTGGTGGTACATGGTACTGAACCCGGATAGGTGTCTAATAGAAGCAGTCGGGGTTGCGTGAGCTGAAGATAAGAGCAAGTAGTTTCCTACTTCTCAAATGAAGGCGAATGGGTATAATACGTCGGATAACACCATTGAGAACATTACACTTCCATATCAGTTCCCAGGCTAGATTTTAAATTGGTGTTGTTTCCGATTACGTTTACGATATGTTGGTGGTATTGTTGTGTGCGTGTAAATGTTGTCGCAAATTTGCCAATTCCTGGGTTAAAGGAATAAATTCGAAGGCTTTATTTAATTTTGTTCTTAACGCAGTCAAGAGAAGTCAGCTCGGAGCAGTTTCTCAATAGGCAATTCTGGAGAACGGACGTTGTGTTTTTTTTTTTTTTTTCTTAAGGCTTTACGCCTCGTCGACGTCAATATCATTAGAAGCGGGATGGGATTGGGTACAATTAACGGGAAGTAATTCGGTCATGGCCTTTTGAAGGAAGCATCCCGGCATTCGCCTCTAGTGATTTGGGGAAACCATGGAAAACCCAAATCTGGATGCCCGGACGGGGATTCAAATGTTAACCGTTCACCCACCACGCTCGGTCCGGACGTTGTGAGCTATTTTTTTATTATTATTATTTGCTTAACGTCTCTCTAACGGCGAGGTCTTTAGAGGCGGGAAAGGATGGGGGGCAAGGAATGGGAATTAATTCGGCCATGGACTTTTGAAGGTAGCATCCCGGCATTTGCCTGGAGTGATTTGGGAAACCATGGAACACCCAAATCTGGATGCCCGGACGGGGATTCGAACCGCCGTCCTCCCGAATGCGAGGCCAGAACGCTAGCCGTTACACCACCACGCTAGGTGCGAGCTATTTGTCGGGTGCCTATCACAAACCACTACTCGGATACACCACGTGGGAAATTTCAGCTACTTTTTGACTACGCCTAGCATTCAAAACCATGTACACACCTTACTTCCGCAGCCCAAGGACACGAAAACCTTATGCCAGCAAACGCACTGCTAGGTAGAACTGCCCCTTCCACAGTACCACATAAGACGTCACCGGTACCAAATCAAAACTAATGCTGTTACTAAAACAAAAATCAGCCAAGGACTAGCCAGATCTTCTCCATCCACGAATAAACTGTCTTCATACGAGCAGAGTACACACTTACCCTTCAGTCTTCCACTTGATATATCACATACTGAAGTAACTGCTGCCCTTGTCAGATATTCCATGTTTTGCGAATCTATAGTACGTATTTCTACGATAGAGCTAACATACAATTGTTCCACCTGAGTAAACCAGCAGGTTGCTATAGATCAGTTAATTTAAAAACTAGTTCACTATTCATGCAGCCCACATTTTAGTATTAGTATCATTACTACCTTATTTGCCTGATACCATCATTTATATTAAGTGTTTCTACAAATGTACGATTTCCTTTGCAAGTGTTTATCAACAAATAGAAAATATTGCGTTACTTCATGTTCCTCATTCAAAGCAACCTGATCATTAAATAGTATCTAAGAGTAGTTATATGAAGTATTCTAATTGTTCACTCAGTCACCGAGCGTGGTGGGTGAGCGGTTAACACTCTGGCCTCGCATTCGGGAGAATCCCCGTCCGGGCATCCAGATTTGGGTTTTCCATGGTTTCCCCAAATCACTGCAGGCGAATGCCGGGATGCTTCCTTCTAAAAGGTCATAGCCGAATTCCTACCTGTTCCTTGTCCCCAGTCCCATCCCGCCTCTAATGAACTTAGCCGTCGACGAGGCGTAAAGCAATAAGTTTAAAAAAAATTCAGTCAGTCTATTCACCACAGTGCTAACAAGAGATAACTTGAGTTGCTTTACAATTACTCATTTATTAGGTAATAGTTAACCTGATTTCTCGGCATTAGTTTTACAGAGAGGCAGTCGTACCGACACCTGGTGAAAGTCGAGACGAACCCCGACAAAAATATTGTTTTGTATGTAGTAACAGGTCGGCCCACGGAACAATGTAAACGACTGTGTGTTAAGTGCGTTTAGTTTCTTGTGGTGAGCACCAGGATGAAAGAAGAATGAGGGTGAAATACGTCACCTCCAGGCTAGAAGACACCGGAGTCAACACTAATGTTACAACCTGATGGCCAAAACATCAGGAGTAACCGTACGCCTTCACTTTACAAGCTTTGGAATTTATGCTTCTTAATTAGACACTACCACCCTTCCTACTATCAGACACCGGTTCCGGATTGTGAAACTTTTTTCTACGACCGGGGCTCGAACTAGCAACCTCGCGTCTAGCGTCAGACACATTTCTGCGTTAAGAGACCACAGCCACCGGACTGGCTGACACGTGGTAGCTGCTATTTTATAGATCAATGGACTGAGTATTTGTAAAGGGGGCTTCAGTGAATTTTTAATAAAGAATGAAAAGGGAATCGGCTAGGGCTTACATGCAGCCATCAAACTGACACATGGTAATCGCGGGAAACCGAAATGTGTGATGTATTCACCGAGAGCAGCTTAGTCGTTAAAGACGGTTCTTTTATTAACGAGGAAAAATGGTATGGTTGCAGACCACGGCGAAGTCTGTTGCTTAGGTTTGTGGGTAATCTAGGCGACGCAGACCGAGAGCCCATAATGCGATGCCTTAATGTCCAGCTGGGAGCAGTAACAGCAAATAGTTTATAGCTGAGCCGTCATTTCATAACGGCGGAGATGGATTTGCTCAGCTCTTAAAGTCAATCGTAAAAGAAATTAATAATGAGGCTCTGGCGACAACAGATTAACCCATAAATTAAATTCGTCTCAGACTCGGGAGCTAAGTAATAACGCCACCAGTATCCCGTACGGACATTCTGTGATACTGAGTAACAAACGGCAGCTTTCCTGGCTCATAGTATATGTCACCGAGCGGGCGGTGTAACGGTTATCGTTCTCGCCTCGCATTAGGGAGGACGGCGCGGCGGTTCGAATCCCCGTCCGGGCATCCAGATTCCGGTTTTCTATTGTTTCGCGAATTCACTCCAGGCAAATACCTGGATGGTTCCTTCAAAAGGCCATTGCCGAATTCCTTACGCCTATGTGTCTCTTACCAACAGTCCTATCTTGGCTCTCCTGACCTCGATGTTGACTGGTCGTAAAATCCTAAAAAAAAAAAAAAAAAAAAAAAAAGCTATAAAATATCTTTAGAAAACACGGCCGAAATGTCCCAAATTGGACACAGATTTTTGTGACTTTATGAAATGTTGTGACAATCAGCCGAGCATAGGATATGATTTATTGTTGTCAGTTTATTAATAGGCCGCTTACAATTGTTACGGATCTTGGTAATTGGGGGACCACACAGTTTAAACTGCCTAGGCTGACGGACAATTTTTAGGGCTTTACGCCTCGTCCAACTCGAGATTATTAGGTGTGGAACAGAACTGGGGGAAAGAAACAGGAAGAAATCTGGCAATGATGTTTTCAAGGAACCATCCCAGCATTCACCTGTAGTGATTTAGGGAAACCATGTGAAACAGAAATCTGGGTACACAGACCGAATGCCAGGGCAGAGCGCTAATTGCTTATCCGTCCGACGAACATCGATAACAACCGGGCAGTATGCCCTCACTCCATACACACTGCGGAGATGTCTGGCGATTAGGAATCGTGCCCCACCTGCACTCTGCTACTCTGCATGCACAACACCCGACCGTGAAAACCTCTTCCACCACCGTCGCTATATACCGTAACATCACTGTACCAAAACGACCCGCTTGCAGTAATAACATAGGAAGCCATTTAAGATCACGTTGAAGTTAAATGATAATTTCATATTTCTTTAAAAAACTTTCGTTGCGTTCTTAAATATTTCTTGGATAAAGCTATAAACAGATTAAAGCTGAAGAACTTTTGAAACTTACGACTAAAGGAAGCATTCATGCATTGTACCATAAAAGCTAATAAACGAAGCATTCGTTCACAAAAATTTAATCTCAAATTGTTTTATCACATAAACAGCTCTTGATTTAAATCACATATACCTATTGACACTCCTTATTTTGTACAATGAGCCTTTTTTTTCTACAGAGAACCAGTGATCTTTGAAATGAAAAATTCGAAAACATCTTGTCTCTGAGGGAAGTTTATCTTTCATGGTGGTGCTCTAATATATCTTTGCTTCAAAAATTTTATTCAATAAAATGGCAGAGCAGCGCTGCTTAGCGACTCTTAGAAGAAGGAAAAATTAAAATATGTGTTTGTTAACAATATTTCTTCTTAATGGTCTCGCACAGTAGCTACGTCTCATAATAAACGCTGGTAAAAGCTCCCACAGTGGCAGATGTGATTTATGAGAGACGTGGCTATAGAGGGCGGCACTGCCAGATTTTACTGCTCGTTAACATTGTTATATGAAATACGCGCTTACTTCCATCAGAGATACGCTCTTTATGGCAGGAGTAAGACTTTGATATCAGACACTGAAGAAAATTTTCACAGCTAAGAAAATTGGTTTGCTGTTTGTCAATCGTATTATCGGCAGTGACAATGTTTCATACAGTTTAGCAGGACATCTAAGCAACGAGGTAAAAGAAATTACAGAATGGATAGGACAAGACTGTAGATTAAGCAATCCATGAACAGCCATGAACAACCCTTGCAATATTAGGAGGTGCTGCCAATTGGTCGTGCCAAAAGACACGAGCAAAGTAGTTACTGCAGATAGAAATGCTTATATTTCTATATCTTACAAGTTCCAAGGCACTCACAAATCTGACAGAAAATCTTCTTATTCTACATGTAATAACTTTGGTAAGTGAAATCTGGTCTAAGTAACATAAATTGTTGAACATTTGATAGTAGGTCGCACTTCATATGATTAAAGCATAAAACTTCAGATTGAAAATTCATATATTATAATTCTGACGACCTCATCTCAGTTTTGTTGCTGAAATGCTGTCATCTTCAACTCTGGGCTTCGTATCAGCTGTCCAGTATGTTTGCAAAAAAGATCGTGAAAAGAGAGAGAACTGTGAATCTGCAGGATTATTCATCAGACATATCTCCAGTTTGTTAAAGCTCTCAACTGGGTCAGAAGTTGATTTCCGTTCGTAGCCAGGCATAGCACTGGTTACTCTGTAGAGCTTGTGTCCTTTCATTCAGCTGGAGTTACGGTAGTTAAATAGTTGACGAATACGCCTAATATATATTCCGTAACGTATTCATTTCACTAACAACATTTAATTGCAAGATAACCAAGGGGACCCGCTTTCCGGAACAAGCAAGTTCGTAATAGATATACTGCTAAAGTGATGATTTTTTTTTTCATTTCTTTCGCACCCAACTCGGTCGGATGACCGGTGTTCAGTCCCCGATGAAGCCGAGGATTTTTGTTCGAAGGTGAACGCCCGAAACGGCTCTCTAGTAACACTCAGCCTGATGTCCAATAAGTACCGAGGAACATCCTCGTCTGGAAGGTAAAGAATGGTCGGAGCGTGACGCTGACAGCGTTACATCCCTTCTAGTGCCGAAGATTGTAATGGGAAGACAGGATCCACAGCAAAGGATTAGTGTTGTAAAAAAAAAACGGATTTTTTTCTGACTTGAAAAAAAAAATTTAAAAAAACTATGAAAATAAAACATGTTTTTTTTCTGGAACACGTTTTTTTTTCATAAGTAGTAAATCTCAAATTTCTAAGGCATTTATCGTTTAATGTGATTGTTTTAGAGTTTAAACCAAGTACTTATCTTAATTTTTAAATCTACTGTACTTTTCTGGTTCAGTAGAAAATGTTGGCAACATTGAAGTTTTCTTTTACGAACGGGGACTTCCCGAAGAGGCTTGGTTGCGCGAGAAGGAATCCCCGTTCCCCGTTGTTTGGATTGATACTCGCTATTTGAACTAGTGCTGCCAACCATACGAATTTATCTGTAGACCTACGGATCTTTTCAAAAAATTAGGAATTTTAAATTGATCTACGTTTTATTTGCCTCTTTTTATTACTTATTGTGTTTTCCTAATATTCGTATACTTGTTAGACTCTCAGCGTATTGTAATGACACATCACATTAAGTTACATGCCACCTAAGCTTGCGAACTGTTCGACGGTCAAGAGCTGGCAACCAGGCAACTAGCAAGAATGCAAGGACACGCAGACAATGCGTCCACCCCGTCCGCCCGCGCGACCTTTTAAGCGGGGGGAGGACACGAGTGAAGACAAAGGGGGGTGAGCGGGAGAGAGCAGACTGGCCAGTATAGGACAGAGCTCCAGTACTTTTCGCGGAGGTGTTAACCGCAAGTTCACGTGCGCGAAACCGTTCATTGTGTCGCGTGCGTGGTACCGTCGACCAGTGTTTGTAGGATCGACTCTTGTTCGATCCTATCTTCGCAGTTCGAGATTGGAGGAGAGCTCGCCGACGGATCTGCCGATTCCAGCATCTAATTTCATGTGAAGGGAAGGCTGATTCCATGACAGGGTCATCAGCCATCACCAGTGCAAAGGAACCGCATCAGCCATCACCGGTGCAAGACAACGGAGCAAGTACCAATAAAAACTATTGCGTGTGTTCTCACCACGGCGCCAAATCAGTCAACCCGACACGACCTTTGGGGAAAGAGACTCAAGTTAGCCTAGGCACAAATAAACTCAATAACCCTCATTCTTTATAATTACGTGGAACAAATGTAAATGTCAATTTTGCCTGATATTATAAACGTAAATTTTAACGTTGCCTTGATTAATTCCCATCCCCTCATGCAAAGTATTAATTGAAAAGTTTTTAATAAATTAAACTAATTAAACATTTTCTGATGTCGCAAATAGCGTGACACTTCATTTGTCGCTACAACGTGGGGCCGATAATTAATAATTAAAACATCAGTTGAGATTTAATAATTGATAATTCAAGTAATTTAATAATTCCAATTTCCAAAATTTAATCCCAAACGTTAACTGTGGTGAAGAACACGGTCATGTTAATAATTTCACAGGGCATATCCGGTGATATCGTCCCGTATCGATGGCTGAATGGATGAATATATGTCTTGTTTGTTCCATATTGTAGTTATATGCATGTTGTAGAATTTGGTGATGTTTTCACTTCCAGAGTAGTATTACATTAGGCGTTCTGGTCCAGAGTTTATCTTCGGTGTTGTTTCCATACTGATAATTGTCATAGTAAAATTTCTTGTTTAATTATTCTTGCACATGCGGTTAAGGAGTAGAAACGTCGGAATGGATAAAATGAATAAGTTGGTTGAGACTTGCGAAAGTGCAGAGTTAGATCCAGATATCCCACATGCCAGTTGCGAAAACCAAGGTAGCATGGTATCTGCACCTCCTCTAGATGATACGCGTGTACATGTGGACGATACCGAACCTGAACAAGCAAATTTGGGGATGGTGATGGATTTGTTAAAACAATTAAGTGCAAACATCCATTCACAAGGGGAGAAATTTAACCGCAGGCTTACTGAGACACAAACTGAATTTCGCAAAGTTATAACTCAGGAAATTGGTAATTGCACTGAGTCAATTAAGGAAGAAATCAGGCAATTGCAGCACACAGCTGGAATGTTGGATACTGAAGACAAGAACTTGCGTAGTACCCAAGACAGCGTCACTAAACGATTGGAAGAGACGCAGGAGCAAACTAAAAAACTTACTGAAGATTTTGAGTCAAGCACGCAAGCCACCAACACAAAGCTTGCACTAGTAGAAGCTCGTGTAGGTGAACTGCAAGTAAATGTCACTGGGTGCAACTCGGCAATAGAGGATCTACGACAAGTTCATCAAGAATTATCAAGAAATGTAGAACAAAAGTTGGAAGGGTTCCGAGAGGAAGTGGCATCCGTGGGCTCGGGAGAAGCAGCACGGACTACGCGAATGAATGATGTTGGCGCAAATAACTTGGCATGTGGCACCATAGAATTGCCGTTGCCAAGGTTTGAGGCCAAGAATGGCATAAACCCAAAGGCTTTTCTCAGAAAACTAGACTCCTTCATCAGGATCAAGAATATACCAGAACATTTGAAAATGTTACTTGTTCAGCAATGTTTTGGGGCCGGCGAACGGGCTTGGCTAGATGTAACTTGTTCAGAAGATACTGTGTACGCGGAATTTAAGGTTACATTTCTGAAAACCTATTGGGGACAAAACGCACAGTCGCAACTAAAAAGCAGACTATACCATGGCAAGTATCCACCCAAAGGCTCTGAATCCATGGCAATATATGCTTCGGAGTTAATCGCATTGTCGCGATACCTGGACCAGCCGATGCCGGAGGCAGAAATAAGTTATGTCTTGCGATCACATTTTCCAAGATATGTACGGAATCTATTGAATCCGGTGTACGTTACTACAATCCAACAGTTGCTTAGCACATTGGTGATGGCAGATTTTGATGAAAAGACGAAAGGGCGACAAGAAGATGTGACGAAACACGAAAATAACTGTCACGGCGAAAGAAAATCTTCGGGACAAGGGAAGCCCTGGTTTGCCGAAAGGAATCAGCGACCATGGCGAGAAAACTTCAACCAGCAAAACGACTCTTACAATGACAGCCGCCAGCAACAGAGGAAGGAAATTCCAGTGAGAACTTTGACAAAACGTGAGGTGCAAGAAGGGATGAAGATTGCAGCAAGCTCGGGAAGAGATGTAGAGGCGACGCCCGAACGCTCGGAATTGTCAAGCGATGGGAATTCCATTTGACAAGATCTAGAGGGAACACCTACTAAAACAAATAGGCCGAATATGGTGACGAGTCTGAAGTATTGGAAGGAAGGGGGGTTGGAAATAAATGATGATATTGGAAGACCATCAGACTCTAAACCGGAGGCAATGGACAAGTGCCCTCGATTGAAAGCTAACATCTTCGACATGCCTTGCTCGGTACTCCTTGAATCAGGGAGCGATGTTACTGCCATTGCAGAACATTTAATCAGAAGAATGCAGACGAATGGCAGACAACTTGATATAATATCAACAAGAGAAGTACATCTAGCTCCCGCGTTTGGGGCGAAGGAAAGGAGGTGCAATAGGGAGATACTTTTGTCGTTAAATATTGAAGGGCAGATAATAGTGATTTCAGCGCTGATTATCAAAGGTTTGAGCGTGGACGTGATAATAGGATGCGACATCCTGGCAGAAAAAGGTGTGATAATTAATTGGAAATCACGCACCGTTTCTAACCTGACAGACGCAGAGGTGAGATGGAGCTCAGCACAGGCTGCCGTTCGCATCACTGTTATGCCGGAGAAAGCAGATCAGCTTGATGAATCAGTCGCTCCAAAACATAGGCAAATGACAGACGCTCATATCATAGAGCAAACGAAGATTTCAGCCCTGATAGACGAAAGAAATCTCGTAGTTGATGCACGCCTTAGCAAAATCCGTGACGCCAAGACACCGACGGACGTCCAGGCCAAAAGGATTAACAACCTGCTTCTGCGGAACCTCGAGGTATTCTCATTTCGACCGGGAAAGGCAAAGGGGATCGTGCACCGATTCCGAATAAATGACACTACGCCGCTGCGTGCAAGGACGTATCCTATACCGCACAAATATAGAGAAGCTGCTAGAGAAGTTATCCAGACGTGGGAGGAAATGGGTATCATATCCAGGGCAGCAGCGCCACACTATCGTAAACAAACGAGATGGGACCATACGATTGTGCCTTGATGCCCGTGTGTTAAACAACAGGTTAGAATGGGACGCCGAAAGGCCGGAGCCAATACAAGATTTGATGAGCAGGTTCCAGGGCCGAAAATGGTTGACAACGTTGGATATTACATCAGGTTTCAACCAAATTGAATTGGAGGGTTCATGTCAGCCGTTTACGGCGTTTTTGTTTGAGGGCCGCCAGTATCAGTTTTCCCGGATTCCATTTGGTCTAAAGGACGCGTCCAGTGCGTTTGTACGTGCGATGAATGAGATCTTGCCAGCGGAAATGAAGGAATACTGTACTATATACATCGACGACACTTCTTATAGCGTCAGAAACGTTCGAGGATCATATAAAGCATTTGGAAGCAGTCTTCAAGGTGCTGAAAGACCGCGGGATAACGCTTCCCCCCGACAAGGCGACAATCTGCACACAGGAGGTGAAGTACCTTGGATTCATCATCACTCCTAATGTGATACGTCCAGCGGAAGACAAAATTCGAGAAATAATGAATTTCAAGCTTCCAACAAGGCTGCGTGAGTTGCGGAAATACCTAGGTGTCTGCTCCTACTACAGAGGAAATATCTCTCGGTTTTCGGAATTGGTGGGACCTCTGTACAAATTGTTGAAAGGAGGACAGAAATGGGAATGGGCAGAAGAGCAGGAACAAGCTTTCGGGAAGACTAAATCAGCATTCCAACAATGTGTGTGCCTCGCCCATCCGGATTACGAAAAGCCCTTCCATCTACATACAGATGCGAGCGCTTGGGGCCTCGGGGCATGTCTTCAACAGAAAGATGGCCAGGGAAACTTTCGTGTGGTGGCTATGGCCAGCAGGACACTGAAAGAAGCGGAAACCCGTTATTCTGTTACCGAATTGGAAATGCTTGCGATCCACTTCGCGGTCACCAAATTTCGTGCATATATTCTGGGCAGGAAGACGCCTACTGATCACCAGGCGCTCACTTTCTTACGTAACTCCAAATTTCTTACGGGAGCAATATGACATTGATATCGAATACTGCAGAGGATGCCAAAAACAAGTTGCAGACTGGCTAAGCAGGCACGCAATCAACGGTGATACACAACAGACAGAACCTCAGAAACCAAACGAGGTTTTGATCGCCGTGATCAACAGGTGCGAAGACCAGACAGCGGAGGAGATTAGACGAAAGATAGCCGACGCACAGCATTCAGACAGTGAGATCAGTGGTATTAGGAACTACATTGAGGTCGGATCCGGAGGAGAGGACCTACGCGTCCGAAATACGGCCATGTTGTGTACCATTCACGATGGTATATGTTTCAGGAGACAAAATGCTATTGAACGATGGAAGATTTGGCTTCCTCCGAGCATGCTTGAAGAGGTCATAAGCCTATATCATAACCACTTCGGACACCAAGGGACTCTCAGAACTTATGTGATGATGAGCAAGGAGTGGTACTATAGAGCACTGAAGCGTGCGATCGCGAGGGTTACCCGTGCTTGCGATGCGTGTCAGCGGGCTAAACATTCCAATATCCGATACATAGAAGAATATCATCCCGTGATAAGCCTAGCCAACTAGCGTGTATTGATTTCTATGGACCACTTCCCAAAGGCAGATTTGGTTACCAGTATGTTTTTGTCGTAGTTGATGCATTCTCAAAACTGGTGAAGCTCTATCCAACCACATGCATGACCACAAAACAGTGCCTAGATATTGTTTTAAAGAAATACATACCAGAATGTGACAAACCCGAGCGAATCCTATCCGATCACGCAACCGTCTTCACAAGTAAGCGCTGGATCGAAGGATTGCGACAGCAAGGAATCCTACCCATCTTTAGTTCGATACGATCGCCACAGTGTAATTTGGCGGAGCGTTATATGAAACAGCTGGGGGTGTACTTTCGGCTCTTGGTGGGTGATAATCATGCGTCTTGGGTCAAGCACCTCCCAGCTATAGAGAAGTCTTTTAACTGCTCATATCACTGTAGCACTAACTGCAAGCCAGTGGATTTGCACTTCCAACAGACAACGAAAACACTAGCAGAAGAAATTATAAGTTATCCCGACAGTGACTGCACCGAAGATTGGAATCAGCGACAAGAAAAGACAAGGGAATTTCTTCTAGAAAAAGCTGACTGACGGAAAGAACGAGCTGATCGACAGGAAACGCAGAAATCCGAATTCGGGGATCTGGTCTTGCTGAAGTGTTCTAAACCTTCGGACGCCAACTTATCTCCTAGAGGGGGAGGATAGGATCATAGGTGTCTACAACACAAGAAACTTGCGCAGGTATCACACAAGCTCCTCACATTCGATTTGAACCATACTACAACATGTATCAGTTCCATTGATAGATAAGGTTATGGTTGTTAAAGAAGGCATAACTAACCGAACCACATCCTGTAAATAATCCACAATCCTGTAGAAATAGAATTACTCAAGTGCATGAATAAGTGGCTTAGATAAATTCCTTCAATAATTTATCTCATTATTTTGTAGGCTAACTGTAGTATTATTGTGAATAATTGAGTGTGTGAATCTGAGCCATTGATACTGGCGACTCACGGGTTGCTGGACTGAAATTAGATAACCTTGCCAAACCCCGTCAATTCAAAATCACCTTCTGTGAGTGTAAATTTGCGACAAGGCACGATCCATAACTCATTTCAAAATTAGAAAAAAATGTTAACGGAGGGTGAGATGGTACACCTCACAAGTAGCACTAAGAATGTAAATAGTAAATTAAGCTGCATAATTCAGAGATTATGATGGAACATCTATTGTGCAAGAGTCAGGACCACTTTAATGCGTTGGGATAAGTTCAGTGACGGAAGAAGTGATTGTTGGTGAAGTGAACTACGACTGACAAATTTAAAAATTTTAATAGACTCAAATTTTTAAATTTTCCGGGGAATGTGGGCTAATGTAATGACACATCACATTAAGTTGCATGCCACCTAAGCTTGCGAACTGTTCGACGGTCAAGAGCTGGCAACCAGGCAACTAGCAGGAATGCAAGGACACGCAGACAATGCGTCCACCCCGTCCGCCCGCGCGACCTTTTAAGCGGGGGGAGGACTTGAGTGAAGACAAAGTGGGGTGGGCGGGAGAGTGCGGACTGGCCAGTATAGGGCAGACGCTCCAGTTCCTTTTCGCGGAGGTGTTAACCGCAAGTTCACGTGCGCGAAACCGTTCATTGTGTCGCGTGCGTGGTACCGTCGACCAGTGTTTGTAGGATCGACTCTTGTTCGATCCTATCTTCGCAGTTCGAGATTGGAGGAGAGCTCGCCGACGGATCTGCCGATTCCAGCATCTAATTTCATGTTAAGGGAAGGCTGATTCCATGACAGGGTCATCAGCCATCACCAGTGCAAAGGAACCGCATCAGCCATCACCGGTGCAAGACAACGGAGCAAGTACCAATAAAAACTATTGCGTGTGTTCTCACCACGGCGCCAAATCAGTCAACCCGACACGACCTTTGGGGAAAGAGACTCAAGTTAGCCTAGGCACAAATAAACTCAATAACCCTCATTCTTTATAATTACGTGGAACAAATGTAAATGTCAATTTTGCCTGATATTATAAACGTAAATTTTAACGTTGCCTTGATTAATTCCCATCTCCTCATGCAAAGTATTAATTGAAAAGTTTTTAATAAATTAAACTAATTAAACATTTTCTGATGTCGCAAATAGCGTGACACTTCAGTATAATGATACTCAGTCATTAAATTGTTCGTAATTATGAATCGTTTCCTTGCAACCGTTGGCTTAAACCAACGATTGAAAAAGAAATAAAGCTAATTTTGAATGATAATAAATTGAAACCGTAATAAGAGAATTATCAGCGCAGTTTTTATGCACGGTGTGTACTTTTCTCACAATTTAAAATTGAAATCTCAAAATATTTTGCGTACAATACAAGAACAACCATTAAAAGAAAATGTAACTAATTCTGAAGTTATGGATCCAGAGGTACCAGAAGAAGAAACAGAAAATTCCGACACCGACCGAACTAATGTTGGTGGTGCTGATAATAGTGAATGTTGTACTGTTATAGAGGATGAATAAAATTATGTTACCTATATAGATACATTTATGAATCATTATGTAAGACATTATAGGATTCAGTAAGATATAAAACACACATGTAAAATGTAAGTTCCGTAAATAAAACTATAATTTATCAAATTTATTGTTTTCTGAAAAAAAAAAAAACAAAAAAAACCAGGGTGCTAGGTATTTTATTCAAGTTTTTTTTTTTCACAAAGCTGAAAAAGAAACTTTTTTTTTTCAATTTGCAACACTACTCAGGATACGTGGGGAGATATGATATGGCAGGGTTCTTATTCGGAGAAATACTTTCTCAAACCACAGGCTCTGGTATTAAATGAGCTCTGACCTATTAAACGCTATGACTATTTCTAATATTTTTACTCTTCCAGTATTTCGAAACGGCAAATATATACTTTGCTCAGCAGTAGTCAGACTCTGTTGCATCAAATCAAAGTGTAGCTGGTTAGGTCTAAGTCAATCTTTTAAATAAACTCATATAGCATTAAAGGTGAAATCAATTGCTATAACGACTGAACAGTTAATGTGAAAGTACCCACCCTATCTAATCAAATATTAAACATAAATCAACTGAAGAATAAAAAAAAATAATATTGATTTGTATTTCTTTCAAATATATGGACTCATGCAATGTTGTTATCGATATTCAGTGATCTTAAAAATAATTCAGTGTTGCTGCGGGCCATTTTTCTGTTGTTGCTTAGGGCTATTTTCGAGGCCTTGTCACCAACTAATCTGCGTTGAAATTTATAATTAGTTTAACAACTTATTAAATCATGTTTAACGTAATCTGAAAACTGTCCCGTGTACCTACTGCACATTTCTCTTTCACAAAGTGTGTTGCAACTAGAGGCATACTGCCTGCTGGATATAGTACAGTGAGCCATCTTTTTTTGTTGCTGTCATGGAATGCTGACAGCGCCAGGTTGGAAGTGTGTGAGCAGTTACTGTTTTTGATAATCTGTTTTCGATTTATGGGGTACCAAAGTATGTGGGTTTAGCAAACACTAAATCTACTAAACTGACGCATCACACTTTACTACATTTGGTTGGAGATATTTTTTCAGATGTCTCTAGTCGGAGGACGCTTTGGAAAATGCAGAAATGTGCAGTTACCAACTCTAATAACACAAATGTCAATATTAAGTAATAGGCAATCAGCAAATTGCACAATTTTTGGGATTAAGTCAAACACGATTTATTAAGTTATAAAACAACGTGTAAATTTCTACGCAGATTCGTCACTGATGAGGCCTTGATCGGAGGTGAATGGCATAAGACTAAAACACACATAAAAAAGTTGCAGTGATGTTCTTTATTAACAATTAACTTAAATTAATACTTGAAAGTCATTACAGAATAAAAATATAACTCCTTATCGACAAAATAGGCACCGCTAAGAATGCCTAATTGGCAGACTGTTTAAATTTAAAATCATTCTGCAATTTATATAGAGTGAGGGCATACTATACTGTTGAAGGTGATTCCTCCTGCGGATAGAGGCTTAAAATGTGTCGTCGTCTCCAGTGTAACATCTTGACCTACCTGGCACCCCACAACCAGACCTAATTATAATTACATTAAAAAAAGTGCACAGGTATTAAGTATGATAAATCTATAGTAATATTATAAATGCGAAAGTAATTTTATATGTTTGTTAAGTTTTCACAACTAAATGTCTAAATCAATCTTGATGAAATTTGGCAAGCAAAAATATTGTACCATTAGGAAGGACAGGACACTTTAATTGGATGAATAATATTTTTATTGCGAAATTACGAAAACTAACCGCCTTTTTTTTTTTTTAAAGTTTATGTTCTTTGTCATGTGTTGAAATCCCGGTGGGGCTCGGAATTTGTAACTGTTGTGTTTGATCATGTAAGCTACGCCAGGACGTTCCTTGGTTCGGATTCCACGTTAGACTGTAGTTCCAGCTAAGACAGAGGCGGAATACTTGGCAAATCGAAACTCTGTCAGGCAGGCAACCGAACAATCCTTGGGGATTTCCCGGACAACACTGCCATACACGTTTACTTTTTTAATGTTATATCGGTCGCTCAAGCTTTCTTTCTCTCGCAGTAAGTATTTGTATGATCTGTCGATAAGTTTCATCTACAGACGTCATATGTGCGCTGCACCAGACTACTGTTTATACTTAGCTACATGTTTCTGGCATCGAATGTTGCATAAGTGGGCTGGTAAGTTGCTTTCAAAAATACGCGATTCAGTCCCGGGTCAAATCCCAGTGGAGGTAGGAATATCATATAAGCTATGCCAGGACGTTCCTTGGTACAGATTCTATGTTAAACAATTGGTCCCAGAGAAAAGGAACTAGCGGTCTTACCTCTGCCACATTGGCTTAGTATTCTTTCTTCAGGTGGATCCAATCAGCCTTCAAATTGTGGACTAAGTTAGTTTAGTTATTTATGGGGAGTAAAGAATCATTTTGTGAAAGAACAATTTTGGCGAAGTAAATTAGAAAATGATGTTGCTACTGTAAGGCGGAATAGTAGAATATCTATCGATGAACAGTGCTATGAATACCACACAAGTTGCCGCATATCCTACAGAGTTCCTTAACTCTTTGGAGAGAGCGGGAGTGCCTTCTTATAAATTAAAACTAAAAGTTGGGGTTCCCATACAAATGGAGCGACTGTGCTACGGCATCCCTTACCAATAACGCAATTGGGGCACAACGTAATAAAAGCTGCGATCATGATTGGAATAGCAAAAGCTGATGGTGTGTTGATTCCTCGAATCCCAGATCTCCGAGAGATCTATAATTTCAGTTTAAAAGAGTACAGTTCCCACTAAAATTAGCCTTTGTGACTACTGTTAATAAAGCACAGGGTCAGACACTGAATGTTGCAGGAATACGCTTATAAAAGACATCTTTTACAAATGGCCAGTTATATTTAACTAGCTGATGGATTTCCTACTCTCAAAGGCTTTATATCTTTGCAAAGGATAGCAAAAGCAAAAACGTTGTGTATTAAACGATATTGACATAATATGTCCCCAGAAAGTGACATAACTTTAAACTACAACCAAAATCAGTCGGAGGAACTGTGGTAGGTAGTGCCCTACAATTACCCCTTCCCTCTCTTTTTTTTAATTGTTATTTTTAAACATGTTACAAATTTTTTCTCTTTATGAGACAGGTTCAGTGGTAGAATGATATGTGGAAGGCTTTCCCGTCATATTAGCCACACTCCGTGATTTTTGGGATACCTTTTACGTAACTTACAGCTGCTTATATTCAATTCTATAAAAAAATTCTAAGTACGAAGTCGCAGCTTCCAGTATGTTAGTTACATAGCTTAAGTTTTTTTAATGGGCTATTAACCGCCCATCAATATGCAGATCCCGACATTGATCTTATTATCCAGTGGCCTCAGACGATGGTTGACACCTCAACAAAAGCCGAAATTTGCTTCTAAGAGAAAATGAAACAAAGAATATGACTGGCATCTATAGGTGACCACTCTCACGCATAAATAAAAAAATATAAAAAAAGATCCTATAGCACTGCCTAGCAATGAAGTAAAGTAAAATTGCATTGATCGGTCAAAATATCTAAGGCAGAACTTGACCGCGTTGCTGCATTTGGTCAGGCTAAACCGTTAGGCAACCACGCGCGCACGGTTGTCTTCCTGTCGTGGAGGGGAACTTTAACCAACACGTGATTATCCAAACATTCCTTAATTCTCCGACTTAAACTATTTTTCGTCTCATCTTTTTAGGCCGATTACATGTACACATAAAATAACTGACTAGGTATGCACTATTATTTAATCAATATTCTTGCAAATGACGTCCAGCCTGCATTTAAATGCATCTTAACAACCCTTGAAGTTTATTTTACTAATAAATCCTTTCCAGAATCACAGCTCTTAAGACTAGCCTGACACTGTGAGAACAAACAATGAACATTAATGATACATATTTACCGCAAACATTTATACTAAGCCAGGGAGCTTTACATAGCCACAAAATTAAAAGTACTACAAAGACTGTTAATATACTTATGAAATTATTGAAATTATTAGTTAAAATGCCCTTAATGCACCTAATGTGGTACTAGGAATTGGTTCTGAAGAAGTTTCTAATAAGAAGCGAATAGTGATTGATTATTATTATATTATTTTTTTTTGCACTGATATGTTTCGTGATATGAATAAACTATCTCTGAATAGATTCTGGAAGAATTTGGCGAATAGGTTTTCAAAAAAATAAATTTGATTTTAAAAAGCGGAACATTTTTATCGTTTTGAAAAAGTTCTAAGTAAAGAATAATTTAAAAATGTAAACTTGATCTGAATTTTTAATAAACTTTCGCCAACAATTTCTCAGGTCATGTTATGACCTGGTTCTAGCAACTGGATGTTCTTCTCGTTACATGAGTTTCTGCATCTAGCTGTCGTAAATAAGCAGAAAGTAACATGTAAATTCGAAAGAACGTCCAAATGTATTTTTTTTTAATCTCTGTTTCGCATTATATATATATTTTTTTTATCTGTGCAGTTCGTATTTTTCTGCAGTCATATTTCACAACTGACAATTGCCTTATAGCTGTTATCGCAGTTACATAGTGAAAATAATATCGAATGTAATTATTTATTTGAAATGTCTTTGTTAGCTAAGCAGCGATGTGATGGCGGCCATTGTAACTAAAACTTCAGAAATGATCGGATTCATCGAAGGTTGTCGAGCTATCGAGGTCACGTCCTGTCTCCACGCGTAACATATTTAGTAAAGTGGATACTGAGACAGCATGAGGGTACAGTCAGTGACGACATCTGTAATCAATCTCCTCGCCCTGTTGTTTTCCGCCTCGTTATTTCATTTTGAAATGTTATAAATATCCGTAACGCTACCAACTACATTGTCACTTGAAAACCTGCCAAATCTAAGTGAATTCTCTGTACCAAAGGACTGTGTTTGGTGGAGGAAATGTTTCCATTAAATAGTCAGGATAATACTTGGAAATAGAAGAAAACTGGATTTCAATATTCCTTTTCTTCTTTAAGCTCCTCTTTTCTACGTAATATCTGATCGTGAGTAATGTTTGAGAAAGCTGGTGCAAGGAAGTTACGTATCAGACAAAGAGGTTCAGCTGTTATATTTTAATTGTAATAAAATTTGATTCTTCCTTTTCACTTTTTAATAATATTCAAGTCCTTCATTAATACTTTAAGAAATCTTATTTTTTTTTACTTATGTCACCAATAACGTTTGCTTTAAACTATTTTTGTAGGCAGAAGGGAAAAGAGTGTATAATATACTTGCGTATCTATGTCATGATTTGGACTAAGTGAACCTATAATTTTGTTGCGGTTTGTTTATATATATCTTTTAGTGATAAAAAAATAAGGTGCAGCTCTATTACAAGAAGTCACCTGAGGTAGAGCTGGCAATGGTGTACAATGTGGCCGAACGGTGTGAATTCAAACTTCGTCCCGTGGGGTTGAGTAGTATTGATTACGGGTTTAGATGGTTTTTCGCAATCAACACGACGAATTCAAGGCTACCCCAAAATTCCACTTCAACAGCTAAACATTTTACAGACGGAATAACATGAAACACACGGGTCATAGCAAATAATGGCAGTTAGGCTAATTCCCATCGCCACCTTTTAGTTTAGAGGCTGGCGAAATACTCCGTGATAGCTCATTATCAGACATTCTACGTCACCTGAAAAGCGGAACTTGTGAAAAGCAGAACAGAAACTTGTATACATCTAATCTTGGAGGACGGATCTTGTGAAGTTCGCTGAGCAAATAGGAGTAATAATAAAATTTGTTTAGCCCATGAAGAAATATGTTTATACGTAGACTTCCGAGGAGGTAGTCAATGTTATCTTGGTTGTCTGGATGGAATCGCGTCAATTTGTTGAAACCTGACGTTTCAGACATCATTCTGCTACTTTCTTCAGAGGACTTCCATGTATGGAATCGCTGCCGCCAATATATAGCTCCCGAAGAGCACGCTAACCGTTCGGAGTGACGTCACAGATGCTCCCGAAACAAGCGTGGCCGGTCCTATGGGGGCTTGCGTCCCGCGTTTTCCTAACCAAGCATGACCATATTTTATCAAGTTGCAGACCATTGCCCGCATTCATATTATCTGGTCTTTTTTTATTTCCAGCAATTCTCTATGTCGCATGGGCCACCATCTGCATTTGTGAACCAGTACAATTGCGTCACTGAATAAAATAGCGTGCCTACTGACAGCGGAATGTTGTACTACAGCTGACTGCTGAGGTTACTGTTACTATTTTTAAAATTTCTTGTGTATTCACTCAGCCTTTCATTGTCTGTGCGTTCTGTCTCGCCGACAAGCACTTGGCAGCAGCTGCAGGGTATTTGGTATACACCAGGCGTCTGAAATTTCTCCCTCCTACCTTTAACCTTTACGAGCACATCAGAATCCTTCCTAGGTGCCCTGTACACCGGATGGATATTTTTCATTTTTAAAAAGAGGTCAATTTTATTTGGCATGCACTGGGCGTAGGGTAATACTGCCATGGATCTGCCCGTTTGTCTACTCGCCTCTTCTGCCGGTGCTGGAGTACTTACTGAATTCTGCTTAAAGACTACCTCCTTTCAATATAATAATGATTACTACCAACAGAATGAGGGAGCAGGAATGTCTCCAATTGCTGCTGAGGTGTTTATGGAGGCTTTTGAGGCCGAATTAGTCAATAATTAGACTCTGAAACCTTCTTTGTGGTTAAGATATATGGACGACACACATGTCATCTAACCCCATGGACAAGAATCCCTCCACGCATTTTTCCAACATTTAAACAGTTTCCACGATAAAATTAAGTTCACCATTGGGTGTACAAAGAGCTTTTATTGATATGATCGTGAGACGGAGGGAATGTGGGACCGGAAACCCACGCATACGGACCGCTATCTCCATGTAGGTTCTCACCACCATCCAGCAGTGAAATGTGGAATTTTAAAGATTTTAACGATCCGTGCATCCATAGTTAGTGACGAAGCGAGTATAATCGCTGAAAGACAAATTTTCAAGTATACGTTTCTAACCAACGCCTACAGACTTGTTGTTACCAATAGGGCCACCGTAGTGCTTGAACTGTACTTCAGCACGAGCATAAGAATCCAGAAGGCAAACAGACAGACCCATGGCGGTGTTACCGTACGTCCAGGGGCTGATGGATAAAATTGATCACTCTTTACAAAAGAAAAATATCCGTCCGGTATACAGGGCACCTAGGAAGATTTATGATGTGCTCGTAAAGGTTAAAGGTAGGGCAGAACGCACGATCAAGGAAAGGCTGAACAAACACATAAACATTAAAAAAGAAAAAAAAAACACGGTGTTAGCAAATCAGTTGGAGTACAACATTCAGCTGGCAGTAGGCACGCTATTTTATCAACGATACGAGTGCAATGGTTCACAAAAGCAGATGATGTCCCAGGCGAATCATAGAAACGTTGGAAATAAAAAAATACCTGATAATATGAAAGCGATCAGTGGGATACAACTTACCCAAGTTGCTAATGCTTGCATAGGAAATCATGGGACGCTACCTACCTCATTGATCAATAGATTTCAAGATTTTAGTTAGACCGCATACCACCAGAACTACTTGTCCCGCCGCATAGAGGACTTAATCAGCCTAACTTTCCTGCTTCTTGCAGTGTTCATACATTCGTCTCTGAATGTATACTATCGGTTCATTTCTTCTTCATGCACGCTTTGTGTGAAAGTTGTCTTGTCGGATAATGCACCGCTGGGATCTCACCATGAGTTGAAGCACATGAGTTATCATAATAATATCCTCGACTTAGCCGTCGGATCACTGCTTGTGTAGGCCGCGAACCATGGCCGATGGCTCCCCATACCATGACCACAAAAGTTCCGGTAATATCTCTCTCTGCGCACGTGCATGTTAGCACTATTCGCGCAGAGAAATCAGTTCCTGTTCAGGTGATTATGTGTTTGTAACTTCGCTATATGTCGATGTATGGTTGACACGGAGAGCTGTTAAAGCCATTTTTATCCGGGCATCCCGATTTGGGTTATCTATGGTTTCCCAAATCTCTCCAGGCAAATGCCGGGATGCTTGCTTCAAAAGGCCATGGCTGAATTCCTTCCTATTCCTTGCCCCTCATCAATTATCGTCTCTAAAGACCTCGCAGTTAAGAGACGTTAACCAGTAAAAAAAAAAAATAAAAAAAAAAAAAAAAATAATGAGACGATCCTTTCGAATGAAATTTTTTCTATATTTTCTAAAGCCTCCTCCATGTCACCCGAAAATAATGAAAAGTTTCAGAGTGACAGCAACAAAGCGCTAAATGTTGGAAGCAAAGCTGCAACGAGGAGAGAAAAGTTGCAGGTTTCATTCAAAACGAGTAGTTACAGCCAGACGAAAATGAGATAAGATTCATCTGGATTAAACCGTTTTCGCAATGAAGCAGGAAAGTGCAAGGTCAGCATCCACATATATGGGTGCAAATTTTGATTAGCCCCTATGCCTTTACGGCCAAGAGAAATAGTTCAGGCCATTCCATCCATCCCTAATAAATACCTAGCTTTTTTTGTTTTGTTTTTTAATTTTCGCCTCATCGACGGCTAAGGTCATTAGAGGCAGGATGGGACTGGGGAGAAGGAACGGGAAGGAATTCGGTCATGGCCTTTTCGAAGGAAGCATTCCGGCATTCGCCTGGAGTGATTTGGGTAAACCATGGAAAACCCAAATCTGGATGCCCGGACGGGGATTCGAACCCGCATCCTCCCGAATGCGAGGCCAGAACGTTAACCGTTCACCCACCACGCTCGGTGAATCCCTCATGCCACTGCGGGGGTTGGCTCTTCCTTTTGGTAGGGTCGACCACCATTCGGGTAGTGACTAGGGTTAGCAGGGAAGTATTACGTGGGATTTCTGGGAGCCAGTAACGTGATGGGTGAACGATAAGGTTCAGGCCTCGCATTCGGTAGGACGTAGGTTCAAACCACAGTCCGGCCATCCAGATCTCCGTTTTCCATGGGTTGCCGAAATAACTCCATGCGAATGCGGTTTCTTTAAAAGGCCATGGCCGAATTTCTTTCCGTTCCTTGCCCCAGTCCTCTGCCGCATCGAATAACTTTGATGTCTACGAAATGTAGAGACATAACCAAACTTGAATGAAGTTTTCCGCAGTTTTTTGCCATATAATCGTCCTAAAAACCTTGCGCCGCTTAAGCAGAAATAGCAATTCTGGCGAGATGCAGCTTGTCAATCAATTCAATTTGACAAGAGTAATATACCAAGGAATTATTTATTTTTGAAAAATTATCTACCTCTGTTGTTTGGTTCTTGCGCCATGATATGCATTCCGTCCATACAATCCAACACATTCAGGAAAATTACCACTTCTTTCCATCAGTCATCATTTGAGGCACTGAAATATCATTTCCATCAATAATGGGATAGAATAACGCAAATAATGTACGTAATAATAGATTGTTTTTGTTCCAGAATCTGGTCGCTTCAGGTAGTATTTGCGATTATGATGGTGATGAAAGAAGAAAAAGTGAATCACGATATATCATCTATTTCGAAACAGATCTATATTCCATAACTGACGAGGTTGTATAGCCAGTAACTCAATCTGGAGATCAAAATGGAGTAAGTAAAACAGAGCATAATGTAAAACAACCAGACAATGGAATCACATAATAAAGAGCAGTTGCCTTCAAAACGCCATAACAAAAGCAATTCAAATATAATTCGCACGAGCAAAAGGATAAGAGACTAGAAGAAGCTTACTTGTTTTTGAAGAATAACAGGTAGATGCACCATTTAAGAGATAGTTTCAGCGTTTTTGGAGAACACGTAGTGTGCTAACTTTGACAGTTAGAAAATTAAACATGTGCAAAATACATCCGAGCATTTAATTTCCTCTTTCTTAATTAGGTTTTCTGGTGTAGATGGATTGTTTCTGAAAGTAACGATCTGTTTCTGTTTCTAGATATAGTTAAGAAACAGATGTTCCAGTGTGTTGATTTCGGTGTGGACATACCCTAACATGCCGATCTCACCTAGTGAAGGAAAACGTCGGTATCCTTGGAGGAAGAAAGCAAGCAGGGTGTTAAAGACTGGACTGACGGTACGTTAGCAAGTTTCCTAGAATTTTAGAGAGATGAGGAAACATAACACTAGTCCTGGAGAAGCAATTTTTCTATCAGATTTACCGCTGAATTGTATAATCATAAGTTTTTATGGTTTTAATCTACTTAGTTTCATTCTTATACACTGAAACAACTATCAAGGTTACTGTTCTACTTCACCTTTATGGATGGATGAATTAGACTTTATATGAATACACAAGTTGTTATCGTTGCCTCATCCCGAAACTGTAACTGTGAGTCAAAGCTTTCAGTTACGCCACGCTGTGAAAAGAAGAGGCACAACGTAGCAGCAGAAGAGAGAGAGAATTGTGGTGACTCCTCGCTAAGAGGCCTACCTATATAGAGAGGAATGCACTAGGGACAAATCTAGCTCACGTTAGATGGAATAACCACATTTAACACATCTGTTCCTTTAATAAATCCTCGAACCATATCAAAATCTGCTTGTCCCCTGATGATCATTACGTTAAGATTTCCATATCTTCACATTTCTTCAATTTTTCCTTTGCTTATGGCTTTACGCCTCGTCAACGTCGAGATCATTAGAGGCAGGAAAGGACTGGCAGCGAGGAACTGAAAGGAATTCGGCCATAGCCTTTTGAAGGAAGCATCCCGCCATTCACCTGCAGTGATTTGGGGGAAACCATGGAAAACCCAAATCTGGATGCCCGAACGGGGATTGGAACCCGAATGCGAGGCCAGAACGCTAACCGTTCACCAACCAACTCGGTTTCATTTGTTTTATAATTGTATTGTGTAGCATTAGTTTATTGTTTGTACCTTTGTTTTAGTTAGATATAAGTAAATAACTCTACGACACCCTCAAAATTTCGCTACTTCTAAATCTATACTCAGCAATTTACAAAGTTGTGGGTGACAGAGGGTGCTTTGCACCAAAACTGACTATGCGCTTTACAATCTCAAATAGTAAGAGGGAAGAAAGAATTCATATAAGCCTCAGCAAGGCATCTAATTACTCTAATCTTATCTCTCCTGTCATTGCGACCCAAACGGACGAAGTATCTCGTCGCACTCATAAATGAAGCAATTGTTCTCATGTTTGCTAATAAATTCAAACAAAACCTACGTCATCTGTCTGCCGGACAGTCCCAGCCAATCCACATATCAGTTCATTAAGACTATGGCAGCCAGTCACGAATCGAGCGGCTCTTCTATGCACTTTCTCTATACTGACAATGAATCCCTTGCTATAAGGAAACCAAACAGCACAACAGTGGTCCAAATGTGTGCTCGAAGCCTAGAATCAGCCCTACCTACGACTGAAGTTATGCGCTGATCCCATTTCGTGTTCGTTTCTACTGTTACATCTAAATACTTCAAGGAATCAACTATGTCAATAACTGAACTGTTCACTTTGTCCGCCCTAACAAACAGATTTTTGTTAGTTATACACATTACCTTGCACTTATAGATGACACAATGAGATGTTTTTCAGCACTATCAAAACAAACTTTTGACTTTCCACTTTCAATTTGGAACGTAATGTTATATTACAACCATCGGATTATTTTTGTCACAAAGAGAAGGGAGATAAGCTTATGGGAATACGATGCGATATAAATATCTTGAAACAATATATTGTCGTCTTGTAATTAGTGAATGAAATCAATAGGAGGGAACTTGAACAAAAGCACACTTTATCACCCACAGAGAAAGTTAACGGTGGAGAGGAGTTCGAAGCTACGAGCGTACGGTATATCGGATCAGCTTTGTGAATGGATAAAGGATTTTCTAACTGGTCGGTCGCAGTATGTTGTCATCTTCTAGTCTAGATGTTACATCGGGGGTACCTCAAGGAAGTGTAATAGGACCACTTCTTTTCTTAATTTTTATAAACGATCTCGGAGACAAAGTGAAAAGCCTTTTTAGATTGTTTGCTGATGATGCGGTTATTTATAGGGAAGTAAGGAATTTGGCCGATTGCTTAGAAATTCAGCGTGATCTGGATATTATTTTGGCATGGTGCGCTGAGTGGCAACTTACGCTAAATTGTAAAAAGTGCAAGACAATGAGCATAACTAACAAAAAGAATCCAATTGTTCAGAAATACGAGTTAAACAATTCAGTTATTGATATGGTCGATTCTATGAAATATTTGGGAGTAACAGTACAAAGGAACATGAAATGGGACATACACATTAATTCGTTGGTAGGTAGAGCTAATTCTAGGCTGCGATTCATAGGTCGAATATTGAAAAATTGTAATGAACAAACAAAGGAGATAGCGTACAAATCTCTTGTGCGTCCACATTTGGACTATTGTTGTACCATTTGGGATGCGTTTCGTAAGGGGTTGATCGAAAGTATAGAGAAAGTACAGAGAAGAGCCGCTCGATTCGTGACCGCTTGCTACAGTCCTTATGAAAGCGTCACAGAACTGATTAGTAGACTAGGCTGGGAGTCTCTGGTAGATAGACGACGCACGTTTCGTTTAAACTTATTGGAAAACATGCGTGCTCCCACTTTCACTTTCGAGTGTAGTGAAATACTTCTTCCACCAACCTATTTGAGCCGGAATGACAGGAAAGATAAGATTAGAGAAATAAGGTGCCGCAATGATTCTTATATGAATTCTTTTTTCCCTCGTACCATTAGGGATTGGAATGCAAAACAAAGAGATTAGCTTTGGTGCTGAGCACCCTCTGCCACCCACAATTTTGTGAATTGCAGAGTATATATGTAGATGTAGATGTAGAGTTTGGTCGAGCTGCCAGTGCTCTAGTAGTATAGTCGATATGGCCGTGGCGGCGGTAACCTCGACGTAACGACCACGAGCCTCCAGCATCAAGATGATACTGCCTCTGCTGTACTCTCACTGTCGCAAATGTCTACTCAGTTTTTACTGAAATCATATCTCTACAACTATACTGCACATGAATGCCGCCACAGTCGTCACGGTTTGTTATACTAACATTGTTCCACGTGGGCTTGCAGTCTGCCTATTTATTTCATCTTCTGTTTTGTAAATGATCTTTTCGTGTTTCTGGTATGTACTGGACTGTTAAAGAAACGATACTTCATTTAAAGGTAACTGAAAGTGATCTCGTTCAACAGAAACCTTGCTTAAATTGCTCATTAAACGTATCCTCTCATAATGCACATAAGGTATGCGCCCCTATTATCCACACATTAATAATTTATTTTTCCATTTTCCAAGCCTCTGACCATACCACTAAACAAACTAACTAAGGCATCCAAAAGCCATTTCCTGCATCCCGAATACTTCTCTTCCACTCCACATAACATAAATGTAATGTTAAATTGAAAGTAGCAACATATGTATTTGAAGAATGAACCGCTGCATTTGCTCGTATAGTCCACACTTTGAATTAGACAGGCTAGTATAGTCTACACATTCTACACCTGTAGTCGGCCCTTTCCATAGCTTCAAAATGTCATCAGGCTCAAAAAAAGAACAATAGCTGACCAAGGGAAATCGATATGAAACTTGACAGAAAAGGAATGACCCAAGTGGAAGCAATTCCAGACTCAGATGCCCAGTCCAGGTTCCAGATCCCACAAGTCAAGAGGCACTGGGGAGTACTGTAGACTCAGAAAAGCAACTTTACACTAATAAATCCCACCATGAAAATAAAAACAAAAATCTTCTCCAACTATTCTTTGCAATATCTGTCGGATTTACATGAAGTGCTTTGCAAGTGATGGATTTCGCTATTTTCCTACGATATAATATTACAGGATCCTATATATGACATCGTATATCGAAGACCGACACCATGTGTCACACCGAAACGTATAGAAAATTATTGTTGTAAAAGGCAAGAAGATTCGTTCAGTGTATGACGAAAGCTCAATTTTTTAGTGAGGAACATATATTCGATACCCCTGTCCACTTAAGGAACATGCAAGAATTTATGTTCTTACATTCTACACAGAGGCTATATATAATATCGTTTAAACTACGAATGCATACCCTTATTTATTTCATCGTGATCACTTTTACATATACACGTTCAGCAGAAAGTAAAGCAATCTTACATTAGCTGATAGTTAAAGTACTTCTGACGTTGCGATTTTCCTAGCAAGATATGTGCTTCCGCCGATGGTAAGCACTCGTTCTACAAAAACTATACGAGGGAGGCGAAGCTCCGGCTTCATATTCGGGAGGACGAGGGTTCGAATCCCCTCCTGGCAAGTGAGATTTCGATTTTCTATGGTTTCCTTAAATCACTATAGATCAATGCCTGGATGGTTCCTCCAAAAGGACATGGTCGAAATACTTCCCGTTCCTTGCCCCCAGTCCTTTACCGTCTCCAATTTACCATGACGTCATCGGCGAGGCACAAACCCGTAAGAAAAAAAAAAAAAATCTCAAAAAATTGTTCATCATTGACAGACGACGATACCATTATTGACGTAGACCCATTCAGATTGACGAGTAAAGATGGAAGTGCTGCTGTTTTTATGCATAGTTTTCTAGATCATGATATTTACTTAAATTCGAACTTGCATTCCCATGTCAAAAATAGGCGCTCTTACCACATTTTTTATGTGGGACAGATTCAGAGATTGATGACGCTTGTATCGTGTAGTGGGCAAAAGCCCTTTTATGGAAAATTACGCGAGAGCTGCAATTTGGACTGCAGCGTCCATGTAGTTGCATATGCAGGCAGAACTAATAGTTTGTGCATAAAATCCATTCTGTTAGTTTCTGTTAGGCAGACTGTTGTCTCTGGGAAAATCAGAGAATTCGAAATGATCTATCTCTGCTTCCAGTATTGCCCTTCTGCAATGTAAACATAACTGTTACAAACTGCGAAAATTTATCGGCTTCGACTGGAGACCGCGATGCTTGGTGGAAAGTAACGAAACGTGGAATTTTACAAAAATTAGGCGACTTCGCTCGCTACAGACAAATGTGAACTTATGGAGACATTTTTAAATTGTTTCTCATTAAGACATAGAATAATCGAAATTTCTGCTATGATCGAGGCCGAGAACTCTTCAGACGGGCTAGTACTGGGTTGTTATAAAATATCTTCAATATGCTGCTAGCAAACTGCCAACCATTTTGTGTAATGCTGTTCGTCTCTGTGAAATTCCAATTGCCCTGCGACAAGCCGGATTAGCTTTCAACCGAATGACGCATTCTGCGAACGAACACGACCGGAATAATATAATCCCATTCCGTTCCAGGAATCTAGGATAGGAGCCATCATCTCGGCTCTGACGCCTATAGCGTGACACGGGCAGTCACTTCTGACGTGAATACCTCTCACCCGGTCGGTATTGGCAGCATCCCAGGGTTGCGAGCGACATGAAAACTATTTTTAAAACACCTCGTGTTCAAAAGCGGGGAATAACGGTGTTCGAAAGACAAAGCAATGCGACGAGTCAGGTAACGAAACATCGAGTAAGTGCATGCCGAGTCTTCTTACAGAACATATCCCGCTCGTTTGTCGTGTAACTTGAGCCTTAATAATATAAATACACATATAACACATTACGACTGACAATGTAAAACTATTTCCAGATCGATATAAAAAAAATCGAAAAACTGTGATACTTTGAAAGTGAAACTGCCAAAGGGAACGTAAGTGGAATCAGAAGTATTCTTGCGTATGCCAGCATTGTCTCCATCAATTATCGTATGTAAGCATTCAGAACGACAGCTTAGTAATCTAACATCGTATATCACTGTCCAGAGACGATAGAATTTGACCCATGGTTGCTTGTTTCGATAAGGTTGCATGATGAGCTCATTGCTCTAAACTTTACTAAAATTTATGAAACGCTAGGGGAATTGTAAATTTTTGCCAAAAATTTAAACTTTTCATTAAATAAATATTCATTTCCATTTTTATTTGGAATATCTTAAAATAAAATGTGAGATAATTTTGTTTGAGTGTTTTTGTTTATTTCTGAAGCCTAATGTTCTGCTGTGATCATTACAGGGCAATTAAACCTAAATGAAGAGTCTTGCCACCAACGTCCGAATCGTGTACTCTTCTGTGCATATGTGTTTGTGTGTTGTTCTGTTTGTGTAACAAGTAGTATTCAAGGCGTAGATTCTTGATCACAAGACATTCGCTTAGATAACTACGAGAAATCACATAAAAATCGTTCTCATAATGATTGGTACGCCGATACTTTGAACTTCTTTAGGTCTGCTGCATGGTGGCACTTCAACATATTCCACCCAGGTGTTGTATGAGACATACAAATAAATTTTTCACTGAGTGTTTCCAGTCGTTCATAAAGTGAAATCTGATCTACACGTTGTACTTTAACAGTATGTATGTAATGAATATTTTCATATTGCCTATAGTGATAAGCAATCACCCATCGATACCTTTATTAGTCACCATAGTGAACCGAGTCTGATGGATGATCGGTTACTTAAAAAAACCACACACATATATATGGTCTCCGTGATTATTTAGCCAGCTTCAATCTATATGTTTCTAACAATCATTTCATGTTTATCTTATATAACTGTGGGACATTATAGTGAGGAGAACACAAGAGGAACACAACACTTAATTAAAGGCACCCATGCCTTAGGCCGGTCTCGAACGGGCTACCCTTACAACGCGAAGCAAGGATGTTAGCCCCTCCACTGCCATAGTCGGCAACGGCCAACGTACGGGCCTGACATTAATGAATGCTGGGGTGTGCTGAGTGAATGCCGAGATGTTTCCTTCACGAATGCCATTGACGAGTTTCTTGACATTTCTCTCACGATTGGAAAGGCCTCTTTGACTACAAGTCAAAAACCTCAATATACACAGCTTTTTTCTTTTATAATGATACATAGCTTCAGGGATTATGAAGAAAGACAAATGAATTAATTTGATTTCTGGAATCGCCTCAGGAGCAAGCTGCTTAAAATCCAAAGCTATTTTTCGTAGGTTCCAGACGGCATAACATAAGTGTATGTAAACAGATCAGCATGAAGGGACACATCATAAAAAGAGGTTGAGAAAGGAAACTTCACCAAAGCAATGCAGGTGGTGTGGCGTGTAGTATCCTCCCAACTCAGTCGTGATGTACTAGATAAGACTTTATACCGCAGCGTGAAGTGTGATAAACATGATGTCGCCCCAGCACGGAGCACGCGCCTTATGCAGCGGCAGACGCTGTGGACCGCTTCCATGAAGTGTCAGTGACCTGCTTTCGCCGGAACAGCCGCATTAGCCAGGGCAGTATAGTCGTAGCCGCAAACGGAGCAGTCGAAATTTGTCCAAAGGGGAGATGCTATTTACTCCGGGGGAGGAAACAGTGTCTCAATTTCACCACTGTATAGGGACCAATCTGTGAAGAACAGTGTTTGGAGAAAAATAACTGAATTCATTGAGACATCACATAAAAAGTACGATATCGTCTATCCTAAGTTTATTCATATTGTTTGTTATCTTTGTGACATTTGTTATTATTTCTTTCTTTTTATAAACGCCTTCAAAGGGTACAAGTTACTTCACGACATCGAATTACGAAATAACACGTGGTCAATTGTATTTAAAACTTCATGTAGCGATTATGTTGTATTAATCTCTCTATCGGATATGATAAAACGGAAACTATTCTGATAGTTTCCACTATGCATATTAATTTTACTTTCATAAAAGCTGAAGTGTTGTATTTGCACAGAGACTTAATTTTTATTTAGGTTTAAGGGATCCTCAAATATAATCCAAATTTGGTCTCTCGAATTCTTTAGATGGCAGGCTCGTCCATAAAAATGTTCTTTCAATGATATGTGTATCTCACCTTTGTATGTAATTATGTATAGTTACTAAAATATATTTTTAATTACAATTAGGATGTTACAAAGCTTAGTAACGTGATAACCCACCAGGTTGTTAACCATGCAACTACAAGGGTGTTGAAGTATTCTGTGAATGAGATTCTCAAAGAAAACCCATCAGTATGGGCGTAACAAACACCCCTTGCTACTTTTCAATTGGTAGTTGCTCATTTCTGTTTACATTCAACAATAACCAAATGATCAGTCGTTTATGGCTTGGTACCGATCGGCGAATAAAATATGCGAAATATTGGACTTAATAGACCGAAATTTTTTGAGAAATTTTGCAAACTTGAGAAAGACGGTAGTTTCAGCTAGCTTTTTTACTGTCAGTACTTGCAACTCGACAAAGGAAAGGGTTTAGTCATGTACGATTGTAATCGAAATGTCCCGTTACCTACAAAAAGTGTGGTAGTTTAAATCGGGGAGTACATATTACCACTCGCAAATAATTTTCCGATAGTACTCTTGTCGAAAATTCCACTGTCACTTTCTTTCTCGTATGACTCGATATCAATGAAAGTGAATGTGTAGTTTTCGTCGACTAGAGTCAGAAATCCTTGCACTATTGTAACAAACGCCGGTTGATGTGAGTCTCGAAACAAACTTCCTCATCCCTTGTTTAAAGAATAGTATGTTTCTCAGACTTTTCATCCTATATTAGTATCAGGATTTTAGAGCGTCTGTCACTGCATAGGAAACCCGAAGTTACCTGAAAAGAGAATAGGAAGAGTTGAGCCTGTTTAGTTTTGCACTCGTTTACCTGATATAACCTCACTTGATTTTGTCTTGTGGTATTACGTTATAAGTATTGTGTACAACACACCTGTAGAGAATGAATTGGAGCTCCTGGCAAGAATTTTCATTGCCTGAGACAGCGACACGGGGGGTGTTCCACAATGTACGACAGAACTTAGTCAGAAGTTGTGTTGCCTGCACTGAGGCCGAGAGATAACGTTTTGAACATTTGTAAATGCATTCGCAACATGTGAAAGTAGGGCAGATAAATAAAATCTTATATTTGCAAGCAATGATTCGTAAGTTCTCTTATTCTACCTTCATACGTCTCCCAAAACAGTTTTGGTATATAACCTGCGACTTATTCATTTACAAACGGAGGTTTCTTATGACAGAGTGATACATTTTCCCTTCTCCATTATCCCTCAAATCTTGTATCTTCATCACAGAAGCAACGTGTGTATACGCCTCGTCACTGGGACAACATGATATGATGGTGTCTGGCGTTCGGCACGATGCTAGCTGGTTGGAGCAGCGTAGTGGAAGAAATTTTCATCCGTCACATTTCCAGTAGGTTAGAAGAAGTAATGGTGTAGAATTTCTGAAAACAAGATTGTGTACAAAACGCCTCATTTAAATCCCAGATCTCTCCGCAGTGAGTATTGAGTGAGGACATACGACACAACTTGTGATTGGTTCGTTGGATGGGAACGTGAAATTTTGCGATAACTTTGGCGTCTTTCGGAAGAGTAATCCTAAACATACTGGCACAAAATTTTATCCCGTCCAATATTGTATCTTCATATACACAAGTCAACATACTACACCTAATATCAATCAGCTTACAAACACGAAGTAATGGAACTAGGTGTTCTACCACTGTAATAAATCCTAGTATATGACTCATATGCCTCATGTGGGAGGATCCAGCCAATCTTCGCGTTTTGGACCGTACATACATGCATCTATGTATAAACTAGAGTTGGGGAAATACGAACTGCATAAATTAAAATGTTAATGATGAAATGATACCAAGCTTCTACATATGACACTGTGTAATAGTATATTTGTAGATGGGGTAAACGTAAAAAAGCTTTGCTAGTCGCTCTGACATCTAAAACCAGCACCGATCATTTTAATTAAATTGAGCTAATTGATTGGTACTAATTATCCGAATTTCGGGTTTACTTGGTTTCCTTGAATCACTCCAGATTAATGCCAGGATGGTTCCTTTAAAACGGCCATGGCTGAATTTCGTCCCTTCCTTGTCTCCTATCATTTCCCTCCTCTTATGACCTCGGCTTTTAAGAGGCATGAAACCATAAGGAAAAAAACTCGTAACGGAAGCTGAGCTCTTTAGCTTCATTGCCTCTCAGTTCTACAGTCAACATCAATCAGGTGTTCCTTTACACAAATACTAACCATAGACAGCTTATATCTTGCTAACATGACGTTTACCAACGTAGTTACCTGGAATTTAGATACTTTGGGCGAAAATGGAGGGTGTATTTAACTTCGGCGGTGGTCAATACACTGCTTGTGATTAACGCTGTAACGCCAGAGGACAAGTAGTGTTGTGGTTAGGCAACGGACTGCTGACTTAACATCTCCTGCGCTCAGCTAAGATCATGCACAGTTCCTCTCCTCTATCTCTCTCTAAAAAGCAAGGAACGTGTATTGAACACAGCTGCTTCCAGCCAATTTAATTTTCTCTGCTACCTTAAATAATTTTAAATGACTGTAGCTCGTGATATGTGACGATGTTTTATGAAATAGAGTAAGTAAATTTTAAAATCTACATGAAATTGATAGCAATTACAGTTTTTCTTAAGACACTCGTTAGTAAGACAAGTCTTTAGCTGTTGCCTTTACTTGCTACTAGTTACAGCACTGTCTGTTCGCAAGTTGTCGAGCTTCAAAGGGGGTGCAGACTGAGAAGTTCGGAGTTCCTAAACCAACAAAACATTTCAAGCGTCACAGATACAAAAACATCCCCCATGGAAGCACAGTGGCGTGTAACGATCCGTTCACTATGCCTGACGGAGCGTGAAAAAACACAACGCTCACTTTAACCCGTATTCCACAATAACGAACACAATTTCTTTTTATCCTAACATTTTGCTTCGATATTTTTTTGGCAAACTGAGAAATTCCAAATCAATCTATCAACTATAAGGGCAGAAAAAGGCAAGATACACAGTAGTTTCTTAAGGCCATATCATAATCAGTAAAATCAATGTATGTTTACAAACACATATAACCGATGTTTTTTCCTTTCCTGCTGACATCTTCCAGTACCCTGACTTACATAAATTAAAAATTCACCTGACTTCTTTAAAAAATTTCATCATCGTCCCACTTAACTTTATCAAAACCTTTTTCTAAATCGGCAACCACCATAAAAGTATCTTTGTTTTTCTTGATCCGCCATTCAGGTATTAATCTTAAAGCCAGACTTGCTTCCCTTGTAACTTCGGTTTTTCCTACACTCAAACTGATATTCACATACTATCTCTTCTAGTAGCCTTTCTATTCTTATTATTCTGGTCAGTAATGATGAGACACGTGATGTCAGATTTAAGGTGCGATATTTCTCACAGTTATCAGCTGGTGGTTTCTTAGTAAGTATTAGAATCAGTTGGATTTTCTCCTGTTTTGTAACTTTTTGATATCAGTTTGAATATTTTTTGGATTCCTACTTTTAGGGGTTTCAGAAGTTGTGCATGGATCGCATTAATTCCAAATGCCTTATTTGATTTCAGATCTTTCAAAGCTCTGTAAAATTCTGTTCTTAAAATAGGATCTCCTAAGCCATTAACGTCGACATCACTTTCTCTTTCAAACGGTTAGCTCTGTCCTCTGAGTTTAAGAGAGGTTTCCCATGAACAGCTTTAATTTTTATACGTCTTTCCTCCATTTCTCCAAAACTATTTTTGAACTTCCTATATGCCACATCTACTTTACGCACGATCATTTTTTTTTTTTTTTTTTTTACTTTTTCACACTTTTCCTCCTACCTCGTTTCTTTTGATTTTTTTTGCATTTCCTATTTATTTGATTTCTAAAATGTTGGTACTTCCTGCTTCATTCTTCTTCTGTGATGCATCAACTCCAAAAAAAATTTTGTGATCCAATGTTTTCGGACCGCTTGTTTCCTAAAGCCTAATGTTTCTTTAGAGCTTACGTCCTGAGTTGAACTACTTTCAGAGTTGTTGAACTACTTTCAGAGTTATTTCTTAGACCTTCGTGTACCTTTTCTGCAATTTTTTCTTTATTATTTCAATTTGTTTAATTCCACTCTGTTCGGTTTATATTGCTTCTTTATTCTTTTGAATTTCAGCATGCACTTCATAACTGTCATATTGTAGTCAAAGTATATGCCAGCTCCTGGGTTTTGCTTTACAGTCTAACTTAATTAATGAATATTTGTTTGAGCATGATACAATCTAATTGATATCTAACTGTTTCCCCTGGACATTTCCAGGTGTATATCCTTCGTGCATTATTTGTAAATAGTGTGTTCCCCACGACGAGTTTCTATTTTTCACAAAATTCTAACGACCTGCTTCCTCGTTCATTTCTTTCTCCTAGCCAACACATTCCTACAGTATACCCTCTTTGCCTTCTCCAACTGGCGCATTCCAAGCCCCTATTATTGTTAGATTTTCATCTCCCTTCACATATTGGATTAATTCTTCAATTTCATGACATATTTTCTCTATCGCTTCATCATTTTCATGGCCGACCCCGGCAGCATAGCGGATAGCGTGCTAGCTTCGCGTTGCAGGGTCGCCAGTTCGAGTCCGGCCTCGGGCATGGGTGGTTTTAATTAAGTGTTGTGTTTGTCTTGTGTCGTCTATACCACGGAGAATCTATAATACATTGAGTGATCCAATACATACTTGCAAACTACAAAATTACACAGTCCTGGCTGTATGGCCTCGTAGCCAAATGCTATATAAAAAAAAAAATCATTTTCATGTGACGTTGGCACATATACTTGTACTAACGTGGATGGCGCAGGCTTAGTTTCTACCATCATAAAAATAATCCTGTCGCTAAACTACTGTGTATAATAACCCTGCTTTTCCCAACTATTTTGTTCATTATGAATCCTACACTAGTAACTCCACTGACAGCTTGAGTGCTAATTATCCTGTGTTCTCCAGACCAGAAATCCTGTGCTGCCTTCCACTTAATCTCACTAATCCCAGTGACATCTAATTTAAGGCGTTACATCTCCCTTTTTAAGTTTTCTAATCTAACTGCCCTATTTAGACTTGTAATATTCCACGCTCCAACTAGTAGAATGTTTATATCCATTCTGGCGACTCCTCCCCGATTCATTCCCACCTGAAGATCCGTATCGTATTTGCGGCTCTTTTAAACAAATGGAAGTGACTTTTATTGGTTTAAATGTTAAAACTGTAAAAACCAGCCTCAAATCTGGATGAAAGTTTTGAAACATTGATACATACTCCCGTTCTCAATTTGAAAACAGCAAAGAGTATTAGTTGCACAAATTGGATTCATACTAATGATACACAGTGGTAGGCTTACTTTTTTTTTTACTTTTACTTATAGCTTTACGCCTCGTCGACGTCGAGGTCATTAGAGGTGGGTTGGGACTGGTGACAAGGAGCGAAAAGTAATTCGGCCATGGCCTTGTCAAGGAAGCATGCCGGCATTCGCCTGGAGTTATTTGGGGAAACCATGGAAAACCCAAATCTGGATGCCCGGACGGGGATTCGAACCGCCGTCCTCCCGCATGCGAGGCCAGAGCGTTAACCGCTCACCCACCACTCTCGGTGTAAGCTTACTGAGCATTGATAAAGCCTCTACAGATTTCCTTCCTCGGGCGCAGTAATGACCCTGATTATAACGATCCGTGGAGCCTAATGGACATCTCAATCGATATAGGCTCCCAGCGTGTCCGCATTCATCACACTCGTATAATGTCTCAAATAATATTTCAAACTGAAGGCAAAATGTTTTAATGAAACTGCGACAAGAATAGATAGAAGCTTCCGACTGAATAAGACACATAAAATTTTCTGATGCGTTTAAACAAGCACATCAGCTACTTAATCAGCACTGTTAGGGAAACACATATGACAGAGAGAGATTTTAGGAAATTTTTAAAATATCTTGGAATTGTTTTCATATAAATTTTACTTCTAATAATATATTACTTATTGTTTTATTATAATTGAATCATTACATCGTCCACAATGGTATCTTTTGAAGTTGGAATTGTAAATCTTCTGTGCGTGTGTTAAAAATTAAATTTGTCTAATTATAATCATTTCAAACTAAAATAGGAGCTTGAGTGTTACAAAATTTACCAAATACGAACAGAGAATTAATATTAAATATCGCCAACTTAATGTATAAATGCACTGAGCATAAAAGAAGCAATACAGTAAGAATTCATGTGTTGTTTACTGCAAAGGTATTAAAAAAGTATAATTCTGAAAATGACTAAAAATATAGAACGTTAAAGTTTTTATATCAATTAAACTAGTTAAACAAAAATAATTAACTAAAATGTGTTGCTTTCAGCATGTTGCACTAAATATTTTAAAAGAAATTAACAAAAACTGAAAAATTAAGTCATAAGTTATAATAGGGTAACTATGTTTATAAACTCAGCAAATATATTTCAGGTGCGTTAGCCCTCACATGCATGTTGGAAGATAAATGGCCACCCAGTACATACTTTCATTTATGTAACCACAAAATCCCTTTATTACAATATTTTATGATCCAATAATAAAAGCTGAAACGTAAAAAATTGCCTTATAAACAACATTCATTATGATAATCAACAGTTTTTGGTTGTTCTTACGATATGGGTGCGCGATGTTAGGCTTGAAATAACTTTTATTTTTAGTTCCATACTGTATGAGACCTTAAGATAAAGTAAATTCTGCATGGGGAAAAAAATTAATTTACCTAATCCAAGTATGTTTGTTGTGACAATGTAACAGCCCTACTTAACAAGAGTTCTATTTGTAAACTTCCTCAAATTCATTGTTTCTAGAACTAGCCAAATACGAGTTCTACATTCTCCACTGCGTTTTCACGATACCGATTTAAAACAATGCAGTTTGATAGTAGAATTGATATTCTCAATTTTTATTACAAGTTTATCAGTGCAACCCATGGATTTTATCTGGTTTTATACCGCATTCGCAAGTTATTTTACACGAATATATTACTTAATGTTTTATTATTATTGAAACATCTTAAAAATAGTGTGGTCAGGTAGCTCAGTGTTTAAGGTGTCTTACTAGTGATAAAAAGATCCCTGTTTCGGAGTGGGATTTTAGTAGACCCTTCACCCGAACTTCATCTCTGACACAGGTTGCTATGTAATGTGAAGTACGCCAGAATGCTCCTGTGGCCCCTTAAACGGTAGGACTGCCGGGTAATAGGTTCAGGCGGCTACGACAGAGGCGGAATGCGCAGCCAAAAGAAACCCTGTCACCAGATCATTACGACCACACGGAATTATTATTATTATTGCTTAGACAAATCAATAATATATCCACCAATTCTTGTCCTAATGCCAGTTCACTATAAAAGTTGATAAAGTGTATAATTCAGTCGTTATCCTAAGGATAGTTTATAAAATGTTCTGTCATGAATGGTTAGAGATTCCTATAACAGTGATTAAGACGTAATAACGCTTCTGTAAAAGAAACGTTGGGAAAAAACACTACAAGTGTAGAGTTATTTTGATCTGTTCTGTGATATCCCGGTTGCGGAAAAATGATTCCCAATACATTTGCTCAAAAATTCCACCTCTACTGTTTCATATCTACTTTTCATATCCTAACACTTTTAATCTGTTAGGTGAATAGTTGATGGCGTCCATTACCTAAGCACCAAACGCACTAAATGAAAAATTTGTAAAATAAACTTTTGTTTGTGTCACACTGATTGTACAATTCGTTCCAAAAATTCACTACTAGAGGAGTTCTTACTTACGGGACATTACGGGTTAATTTAACTAAGGATGTCCGTTGAGTAATGTATCAATACGATATGCTACAACACGCGGAAACCTACGGTGTAAGATTAAACACCACTTGCTGTCAGTCGATAAGTGTTGTCGTCAACACAGCACAAACATCCAAAAAAATGTACAGACGCCTTTGATACAGACTCCGACGATTAATGAAATCGCTGCATTGTAGAGTACGGACTCAAGTTTCAGGTTCCCTGGCGGGTTGGAGTTGGCGACAGCGGCGTGTCTCAAGATTAATGGTGCGTCACTTGCATCAGAGCAGGCGCCCTTGATTTAGATGTACTCGTGGTTTTTGTGCACAGTGGTATTCTCCACTGATGTATAGCCCGGCATCTGCCGCCTGACGACAGAAAATTTGTGGAAGCCAGAAAATATTCCACCAGCGAATAAACCTAGTTCCTAATTTTATTTAGGTCAGAACTAAAATAATTTCACTTTTACCCATCACATGAAATCACAAATTTATTTAACACAAATAATATACATATATATAATACTATGTGGCAAGGCCACGTTCAAATGACTGATTCGTGTTTTTGGTACAATATTGCTAAACAGACTGAGGATAGAATATTGTTCGCACAAAATGCATCTAGAACAACATTAGTGCACGATCGTTCGGAAAAACCAAACACCAAGGCGAAAAGAAAGTCAGTCTTAGTATGTCGTTGTAGGGTCTGAAATTTCTTATAATATAAATATGTTATATTTCTTTACTCTTGGTAAAATTTGAATGGAAGTAATATCTGGATGTTGTGGATCATTTTCCTCAATTGTTGATAATATATCCAGATATAAAACTAGCCGTGCCAGGCATTCCCGGTGGATCTATACAACCAGTTCAAGAGGACACATCTGAAGATACACAAACCAATAAATACAAAAAAAGTCAATTGCTTTGGCGTAATTTATGTATTAATAATTTGAATGGAAGCTTGAGATGATTTATGATTAATTGCGTTACCTATTCGAAAGTAATAATTCAAAATAACTTGTAACACTTACTACGTGACCATCATCTTTTTTGAGATAGTTGTATCGTAATACACGTGAGGAAAATAAGAAAGCTTCTTATCTATGAATATCACGGATCTAACACATCATTATGAAGGCTAAACATGGTGAAATATTTTGCGATAATAGTACAGAGTTAGTATCGTAGAATGCAGAATGCAAATACATATAAAAAAATACAATGAAGTTTTATTTGTTTTGTAACAGGTTGTTACAATCCATTTGAGACACTCAATGATTCATACACAAGTTGGACTGCGAGTCTGAAAGGTTGGAGGGGGGAGGGGAGAGGGGGAGGGGGGGCGGCGCGAAGTTGTTGAATAATAAACGACCTTCCACTTCAGTTTACATTGCACAGAATTACTGCTACGACAAATCTATTGGACGGTAATGACAGCACAGCTGGAATCAGAGGATTGAAACGCCACACAGACGGCTTGAATGTTCTGTTTTCCTTCATTGCTATTAGACAGGGAAGACTTAGACACTGGTGTTTATAAACATTTGCATGCACCTTATTGCGGATTTCTAATTATATTTATTGACATTCAACTTTAAAAGACGTTAAGAAGCCATACAGAAATATTACTAACAAATAATTGCAACAGAGAAATTATTTGTTTCATCTCATAAAAACCGATAAATAAGGAACAATCTTAAAACATGAAGACATTTGTTGCTTTAAAATATTTTTGTCTTTGTAAACCAAAAATCTTTTATACATCTTCATTATGGTTACAACAGTTCTCAGTCGACAAATAAAATTGTGGAATGCATGAGTATTGCAGTTTACGTTGAGGTTGTCTTGTAAAAAAATGTTTTCAGGAAACGTTTTTCCACGCCTGAATGATATTATATTCATGTCACTAACACAAGATATTTTGTTGTTTCTCATATAGTGTTCTTGTTAGGATAATGTTTAGGAGTTAATCTACCTGCGGGGAATAACAAAGCAGAAATACGCATGATACGTACGATTTATGTTTCGGAATACTGGGTTGGTGCAATACATTTAAATTTTACCGTTACAAATTACTGGTACTCTTGCATAAATTCTCCTTTATAATGTCGATATATTCATATTTGTCAGGTGTTATAAAAGCGGTTTCACCCACGCTGCGTAATGACATACAACCCCACGTTCTGATAGAACCATCTTCTTGTTTGACAATAGGAATTTTTTTTATTGATTCCATCACTGCATTCATTTTTCTGCACGTTTTTACAGAAAATAATACCTAAAACGGTAAATGTACTTTTAACTTGAAAATTATAGTAATCTGACTATCACAGAGAGATATCATAAAGTAATTATTATCTTTTCCCTTTTGATTACCCCTCATATAATTATTTTCATGTGAAAAGAGAGAATGTTTTATTTATTGATGTTTGTGGAAGATAATTTTGTTAATATGACAGAATATGCTGTGAATGTGTTGTAATATAGTTGTTGGTACATGTACGACTGTTTATAATAAACATTATTGTTTTTAAAATTGAATGTTAAGAAATGCGATAACAGAGGATAAAATATAGCCCATTTTCAGTCAATATAAAATGCTTATAGTGTGGAACGTAATGGTTAACAATTTCAAATTATGTATATTATTATTTCAAATCATTTAGAGGGAATTAACCAGTTTAAAATTGTGACAAATGTATTTTGGCAGTAACGGGTTGTTTGCGCTTTGCTCTTCCAAAGGCATTCTGTGAACGTAGGGGCGGCGTCACCCAAACACTGTTACTGTTAACCATCCTTTTTTTTTTTTTTTTTTTAAAGAAAATCAATTCGGCCGTTTGAAGGATCCATCCCGGCATTCGCCTGGAGTGATTTGGAAAGAAAACCCAAATCGGGTGGTTGGAAGGAGATTCAGACCCACATCCTCTCGAATGAGAGGCCAAAGCGTCATCGTTCATCCACCAGTCTCGGTCGAAAAAGTTTTGTCTCGTGCTTAGTTTGGAGAAGGTTTTGATGTAATGTTGAGCGTTTAAATAAATGTGAATTAAAAAGTAATCATCGGCATTATCATTTCTAAAACTACCTGTCGCTTGAAGAGTTTAAGAAATTAACTTTAGCGGTAGTATTTTTACAACTTGCGACCGAAAAACCTTCATTTTCATCATTAATAAGAACAGTATAAATCTTAAGAACATGGTTGTGATTTACATTGCAACCTTAAGAACTGGATTGCAAAATTAGCATTATTTTTAACAAATATTTAAGTTAAAGATAATTAATGGTGAAGGGTTTCCAGTTATTAATCATTTGAAGTATTCTTTAGCCTCTGTATCAGACGAAAATTAATACTGCAAGTTCTCTGCCGTATACGGTGCTTCAAATTATTGTCTCACAGAAAACCCAAAGAAATTTTGGTCGTAAGTACGAAAAGTTAATTGTACCAACAGCAATATTCCAGCACTAATTCGTGAAGGTTCTGAGGTTAATGAAAGCCGCGATAAAGCTAACGTACTAAATACTCTATTGAAAAATTCATTTACAAATGAACATAAGGATAGTATTCCCGTTTTCCCACGCCGTGGCGAGTCGGTGATGGAATCATTACGAATAGATACTGCAGGTATCATTAAGCAATTAGAGCTCCTGAAGTGGGGGAAAGCACCGGGCCCGGACGGAATCCCAGTAAGAGTATTTTCAGAGTATGCGGCGGAAATCGGGCCATTTCTGTCTGATATATTCAGTAAATAATTAGAAGAGCGAAAAGTACCTTCAGACTGGAAAATCGCGCAAGTAACTCCGATTTTCAAAAAAGGTGATCGAAGTGATCCTGGAAACTATCGTCCCATATCTATAACATCTGTTTGTAGTAGAGTTATGGAGCATATTATATGCTCGAACATTACGAATTTTCTAGATGATAATAATTTGCTTACAACAAATCAACACGGAATTCGGAAGAAAAGATCATATGAAACACAGCTGGCCCTGTTTACACACGACGTAATGAAAGTTATAGATGCAGGTTCACAAGTATGTGCAATTTTTTTAGATTTCCAGAAAGCCTTTAACTCTGTGCCACACAACCGCCTTTTAGCGAAGCTTCGAGCGTACGTTATATCGGATCAGCTTAGTGAATGAATAAAGGATTTTCTAACTGGTCGGTCGCAGTATGTCGTCGTTGAAGGAGAAAGTAGGCTACTTCTAATCTAGATGTTTCATCGGGTGTACCTCAAGGAAGTGTAATAGGACCACTTCTTTTCTTAATTTTTATAAACGATCTCGGAGACAAAGTGAAAAGCCTATTTAGATTGTTTGCTGATGATGCGGAAGTAAGAAATTTGGCCGATTGCTTAGAAATTCAGCGCGATTTGGATGTTATTTTGGCTTGGTGCGCTGAGTGGCAACTTACTCTAAATTGTAAAAAGTGCAAGACAATGAACATAACTAACAAAAAGAATCCAATTGTTCAGAAATACGAGTTAAACAATACAGTTATTGATATGGTCGATTCTATGAAATATTTTGGAGTAACAGTACAAAGGAACATGAAATGGGACATACACATTAATTCGTTAGTAGGTAGAGCAAATTCTAGACTGCGATTCATAAATCGAATCTTGAAAAATTGTAATGAACAAACAAAGGAGATAGCGTACAAATCTCTTGTGCGTCCACATTTGGATTATTGTTGTGTCATTTGGGACCCGTTTCGTAAGGGGTTGATCGAAAGTATAGAGAAAGTACAGAGAAGAGCCGCTCGATTCGTTACCGCTTGCTACGGTCCTTATGAAAGCGTCACATAATTGATTAGTAGATTAGGTTGGGAGTCTCTGGTAGATAGACGACACACGTTTCGTTTAAACTTATTGGTAAACATGCGTACTCCCACTTTCACTTTTGAGTGTAGTGAAATACTTCTTCCACCAACCTATTTGAGTCGGAAGGACAGGAAAGATAAAATTAGAGAAATAAGGTGCCGGACTGATTCTTATATGAATTCTTTTTTCTCTCGTACCATTAGGGATTGGAATGGACAGCAAAGAGATTAGCTTTGGTGCTGAGCACCCTCTGCCACCCACAATGTTGTGAATTGCAGAGTATATATGTAGATGTTGATGTAGATTTTGTGTGTTAATGATAAATAAATCTGAAAGTAAAATGGAACAACTCGCTCACAAACCAGTATATAAGCAATATGTCTCCTGTACGTGGCCATCTATGAAGATCTGGGGTACAGATTAGGTGCGCATACTTCTATTGTAATTTATTTTGGGGATTTTTCAAAGTTCAGCTACGAAACAAATTTGCTATCACATATCTCGTCACTTTCCGGACTTAATTTTTGGGTAACACGTCAATAAGTAGTCATCTGATAGATATTCGCTGTGGTGGGTGTTCTAACCTTATGACTATCAAAGGGAACATTCCGCATTGTAAATAACAAGACGGCGTTTATTATGGGAGTCTTCCTTTATTCGGTTTACCTGAAATGTTTTGTGAATATGCAGCACACAATAAATTAAAGTTTCCTACACATTATACATACTGTGTATTTAATTGGCTTACAGATCAAGGATAGAAAAGGAAGTCAATCTCTTCTTTTATCAAAAGTGACACAATGAGAAATCTGTCTAATTTTCAAACAACGAGTTTGGAATTATAATCGTTCAAATGATCATTGAACAGTAATTGTGTGTTAACTAGTTTAGCCTCATTATATGGTCCTCATTCTGCTTCAACATTACTACGACCAAAATATTCATTCGACGCGACGTTCTTTTGTTGTGTTTTTATAACCAAATAAGAAAATAATTCCCTGGAATAGTATATAGATCTTAGACATGAGACAGGAATCGTTACGGCATTTTATCACACACCCCAAGTCACTAGCCTTTATTTCATATTGATACCAACACCGTGAATGCTTGACCAGTGAACGGTCTTGTCAGGTCGTGCTGTTAAAGTGTTTATCTTCATTAGGCGCAGGTTTCCTTTTTTCGTAAGACAATTATGTTCCTTCTGTTTAAGATTTATTCCTATTTATCGAAGTAATATTGGGCCTTCTCTTCTGCAACTGCCCCTTGTTCCCTCAGTTACACATTAAGTTGTAGAATCTATCTGAGAACTGTTTCCCAATAAATTCTTTTAATAATTTACGTTTGAAGAATATTTTGTTAAAAAAAACCACAATAATATTTATATTTATGAAATACTTTTCTGGCGGAAACTCTAGTTGGAAATGTGCTTTATTTACCATATCACGGCATATTTGATTGATGGGGTAATATACCAATGCAGAGTCAAAGGTTACCACTACATCAGCATGAATTTTGTTTTATATGTTACATTTTAATTCAATTAAAGATGAAGACAAGAAACCATAACTGTCATTTACTGAATGATATTTGAAACAATCAATGATTTTTCTTTATTAGGTAGATATAATTGAGTAATTCTGAAAAAACATGATTAATATGCAAAACCTTTATTTTTATATTTTAATTTTCTAGGCAGACATAATATACAATTGATTTAAATTTTTAGCGACTGCAAGTAATACGTCTCTTGTACAGTTTTACATTATCATTCTAATTTCAGTAAGAAATGATTTTCTTCCAGTAAGGAAAATTTTGTAAATTCCTATGACTTTGTTGGCCGGGAAATTCCTAAAGGGTCTGTCCGCCATGTGACAAGGTTGTTTTTTCTTTTTTTTTCGATTTGCATCGCATGCGCACACTGGTGGCAGCAGCTCTATCCTAACTCGGTAATCATACCGGGCATGGAGGACCTACAATTTAACCACTGAAGCCTTCTGGCGTACTTCATATTACACGTCAACCTGTGCTAGAGGAGAAAAAATCGATGTCGATATAGGGATGCGAGCCTGTGCCCTTTCGATGTCCACTCAAACGCCTTAACGATTCAGCCACCTAACCGCTCCCTCAAATGTTATGTCATCTGAGTCTCATTTCATTTTAAAATGCTGTTCCCTCATACGCAAGTATTCAGTATTTTTTCGGTGCTGAGTCTAGTGAAATATATTCTCCTCTTTTTAACATCCTGTTTGACAATTTAATTAAGCTAATGACTGATGAAACATCGACTTTAATGGTGTTTTGTGAAATTTAGATTCTTGCTAAAGAAGCAATTGTTGGAAAACTTTTCATTATTTTTACTTTAAAAGTTTATGTTAAGCTTGATATCATTGCGTACGTCAGGAAACAAATATCCAATAAACAAAATGAATCGACCAAGAGAAAACTATGGTGTTATTAAATAATCCAGACTTTCCTGCTTTCCATGTAACATGGCAGTTATTTATGCACTGTGAATTCAATTAATTATGCAAACAATAAATTCAGCGTAAATATCTGAATTACTATTAAAGTTATAAAATCGGTTAATTAGGAATTCAGTTTTTAAATTAAATCTATAAATACAGTAATGTCATGACCAGGAGACATATGTAAAGCAGTCTATCTAGGCCTACTATCCCGTGATACAGCCCTCACAATGTTAGTACGAGGCATCAGTAGGACACTGTTTCCTTTGTTTATGTGATTGTTATCTCATTGTTATTGGCTGATTGTATCACAGCTGGGTTCACAACTAATACTTAAGCTGATGTATCAATTCTTGGTAGTGCATCATGCGACATTATGCTAAACGTCAGCTGATCATTCCAATATAATTTGGGGGAATGAAGTCCATTGCAAAAAGTACTCAACAATGATTGTAACATAGTTTAGTCCAACACAAGTTCCCCGTTTCTTTTAAAAGATGTCGCTACACTTGGCAGTCCCGCTTCCACAATGAGATTCAATCCAGCCTGAGAAGCGTATGGTTAAAGTTAAGCTTTGCGGTATTATTATGCTATTCAGTAAGACAATTCATGTTTTATTGAGTAAACTTGCTGCACGATATTACATGAGACCCACATTAAGGGCATGAGCTGTAGAAGTTGGAAGAAGTGCAACGGAGGGTGACTAGACGTGTCTGTAAAAACTAACTTTGAATGCTCTCGGCAACTAGTGCAATGAAGAATATAGCTTCGAAGTCACTGAAAATTAAGTGACAAGTAAAGACACTGTAAGATACGCATAAGGCGATAATATGCGGAGCACTCTGCTTAAAGCGTAAGGGAGTGGGGACGTTCTCATTTGAGAATGAGAGAGTCAGAGATTCCAATATATTATTGTGGGAGGCGCTAAACAAAGTACCTCAAACATCTAAAGAATTTAAAGGATGCGCTTTAAACATATGAAGATGTGTGAAAATATTTCCAGGTTCCATTGCAATTAATAATAACGCATTTCAATTATTGCACCCTGTTGATAGCTTTAATTGTTAGAACCGAGCTTGGTGGGTGAGCGGTAGTGCTTTGTGCCTCGCATTCCGGAGGACATGGGTTAAAATCCCCGTCCGGCTATCGATGGTTTCCTTTAAATTACTCCAGACGAATGCTGGTATGGCTCTATCAAAAGGTCATTGTCGAATTTCTTCCCGTTCCTTGTCCCAGTCCTTTCCCGCCTCCAAAGACCTCAACGAGGCATAAAGCCATGAAAAAAATTATAAAATTTATATATCTAATTTGATAGTCAGTTGTTGCAAAATTTCCGTCTTTATGGGTTCTAGAATGAAAGCGCCGAACAAGCACTTGAGACGCTCTAATATCTGCAACACAGTGTGAAAACGGTACACCCAACGCGGAATTACAAAGTACCACCACAATACTCAAAGCTTCCAAGTCGAAACTTTCGAAAATTGTTTACCTTCGTGTGGAAACGTCGACAGATCGTTGTTCATTCTTATTTAACAGCTATCTATTACAAGTAAAAATGTTTAATAACAATCGACACTTCTACGTTAATTTGACTAACGAACAATTTCATTTTGTGTGGTGGCATTCTTTTCCATTCTGACCTTCTGCCAGTTATCTACAGCAATTCCAAATATTTTTCAACAATTCAAACAGATATCAACGTTCCTCTGTTCCTTCCACCAACGAGCAATTTCATATTACGAGATTGCATTATTTTCCACTAAAACTACTTGAAAAGGGTCGCTTAAAAAAAAAAAAAAATAAGTGAGATACAATAAAATGTGATTTTGTTTTTGCTGTGTTAGTTCATTGTTTTACAGCGGTCTAGCGCTTCAGATTATGGCTGTTGATTCCAGCAGATTCACAATACGTTTCTTCTTTGATCACATTATTAATAGTTGGTTAACTTCTATACAATAAGTTCTTGTGGCTCCCCTAAAACATCTGACTGATGACCTAACTGTCTTCATTTCGAATCCCAACTTTGGTAGATATTTTGAACCCCCTTAAACAGTGCTTACCTCTATCAAAGTTTTATTTGGGCATCTAAAGTATGTTAAAACGCTTCAAACTGATTAGATTGTGCTCAACTACAGGCGCGGTCTGTGTAACTAGGTCATTAGAACATCACGGAATTATTATTACACTTCGTACTGTCGCCTGCAATGCAGTGTAACGGATTTTTTAAAGTGGAGTCTGAGTGTACATTTTGATGGTTGTGCATTTAATAATTGTTTGGCGGGGAAGAACTGCTGGGAAGTGAGCAGGCGTTCCACGGCGGACGAGCTATACGATCGATTCGGAGACTTTGGAGTGCTCCTGCTGAGTACGACGCAGCTTCAGACACGCCGTCCAGCGCGAAGTAATCATCGCTTTCTTACCGACGCACCGAAACCTCACTGTGTCTAAAATCCTTCTCGGAAAATATTTATGTCAAGAAATTCATATGAGAAATTGGTTATCAGAGATGAAGCAAGTGTCTTTCCACCTTTAAGTCAACCTGTGTACTGCCTGTTACTAGTGGTGTTAATTGGAGTGACTCCAGTTTGAGCAATGAATAATTTTCGGTTACCAAATACCTGGCGCTTGGATAATTCCGTGTTACTACAGGCTGGACTGCCATTCGAATCTACATCTACATATATACTCTGAAATTCACAAAATTGTGGATGGTAGAGGGTGCTTTGCACCAAAACTAATCTCTTCTCTGCGTATTATCATTACGAATGACACAAGGGTACAAGGGAAATGCCTAAAAGCATCAATGCGTCGTCTTATTTCTTTAATGTTATCTCTCCTGTCATTGCGACCCAAGTAGGTTGGTGAACGAAGTATTTCATCGCACTCGTAAATGAAAGTGGATGTACGCATATTTACCAACAATTTCAATCGAAACCGACAACGTATATCTACCAGAAAATCCTAACCATCTCTACGAATCTATTCTGTGACGCTTTCGTAAGGATTATGGCACGCAACTACGAATCTAGTGGCTCTTCTCTTTGCTTTCTCTATACAATCAATCAACCCGCTACTAAACGGATCACAAATGGCGCAATATTAGTCGAAACAGACTTTCCGTAGCGGCAAGCAATACGAAATGTTTCTGTATCTCTCTTTCCATCGTTTGCGAGATCCCCACACGTCTTGTCCTCTATTAGGTAGTGGTTTCTGTCTCAGGAGATCCAAACTTTTATAGCTAAGACAGATCATAGGAAACAGAAAGCTGTGACTAAGAAAATATAAGCCTTTTGCTTGATATATGCCTATATGTGTATACTCTATATCTGAATATTTGAGTTATTTAGGTAAAGCTAGAAGAAAAGGTGTTCAAGACAACATAAAAACGTGGATCTAATATATCAGTTGCTGAAATTTGGATGCAGCGGAACTACTGTAATAACACTTGACTTATTTTTCTGGTCAGGACAGTAACCCCTAGAAACTGTAAACTTGTTTATTTGGGTTCATACAACAGGACTCTCAAAACTGAGAACACGGGACGCCCTATTTACCACAGACTGGATTGTGTGGGACCACATCTGTTCACATCATTTGAGTCCATCTGAAAAGGAGCCAAGCACCGCGTCAATCACTTAAGTGTGGAACGAAATGTTGATCAAAGTGTTTTTTAAACACAAACATCTTCTGAATTTACGCTCTGGCCTCGCATTCGGGAGGACATGGGTTCGAATACCCTACTAGCCAGCCACCGTTTCCAAAGTCACTCCAGGTAAATGCCGGGATGTTTCCTTCAGATGGTAATGGCTAGATTCCTTTCCGTTCCTTTCTCCCCCTCTACGCCACTAATGACCTCGACGTCAACGAGGCGTAAAGCCCCAAGCAAAAAAAAAACAAAAAAAAAAAAAAAAAAACAACGCAATATCACTAGGCATAGCTGTTTTGTTTACCCCCTATAGGTAGGCATATAATAAATATGCTATACTGCTAATTATTATAAAATACGTGTTTTTTCTTTTAAATGTTGCTGCTTGCCATTAGCTCATACTTTTTTTTTTTTCTAGAAACATTACTACGCATCAGGTGTTTAGGTCCCATCACCTCAGTCTTTAGGAGGGAGTCAAGTCCTAATATTAATATTCTAAAGTCAACGCAAAACATTCATAACCCGTTAACAAGAGTAAAAAAATGTAAGGTGAAAGAGCTGAGAGTTATTTTTTCCATTGAAAACTTAAATCTATGAGTTCCCGACTTCCCGTCACCGACATGCCATGACATGTTGCGCATGTGATATGCGATTTGGAAGCTTTTTGAATGGCTAAAATCTTAGAAGTTCGCGTCACCAACACGCTATTGTTAACGGTATATCTTTAGCTATAAGCATGACGTGTTGCGTTTTACAGCAGTGAACGTATAGATTACACTTGTATCTAATATATAACATGATTTTTTTTTGCCAATGTTCTTCATGCAAACACACGGGTGCTTCAAAAGAACACGGTATGTAAACTCAAAGGTTAAGGCGCTTCATTCCGAAAGTTTATCTTTCTGGTCGCGGGTTCAAATCCCGTGGTGAGCATGAATTTTTAGGAGTTGTATTTGATTATAGGAGCCACGCCGGGACGTTCCGTGGTTCTGATTCCACGTTAAACTGTAGGGCCCTGAGGAAAGCCCTTCCTGTTTCTGACACAATAGCTTAGTACATCTCCTTTTGGAAAATTCGATTAACCAGCGGGTCATGGAATAAGTTAAATTTTTAGTTTCTGAAAACTTCTCTAGGTGCGTTGGGCGATATTTGGATGGGTAAAATCTTATGAGTTTGCGTCACCGACATGCTAATGTTAACAGTCTATCTGTTGTGGTCAATGGTTAAGGTGTCTGACTGTGGAACGAAAGCTCCCCGTTTCCAATGCCTGTCTCGGACCCTTAAGCCGACCTTCACTTCTGGCACAGCTTGCTGTGTAAAGCACGCCAGAACGCTTCCGTGGTTCGGATTCCACGTTAAACTGTACCTGGTAGCATTACTGGGCTAGGTTAAGGCGGCTGAGACATGGCCAGAATGCGCAGCCAATTGAAACCCTGTCACCAGGTCATTACGACCACAAGGAATTATTATTATTTAGTGTATATGTAGCAATAAGTACGAAGTTTTTCACGTACGATATTCATGGTTTTAAGTCTTCACGTCTATCCCCAATGACTGCCAGCTGTTTTTTTTATTAGTTTATTAGTTTTTTAGTATTTTTTTATTTAATCTGGACGAAAGCAAAAGAGATCTGAACCAATTTTCACTGTCTTTGGGATGTTCGCTGAGGAAAGAAATGTTGGCTTAAAGAAGCTGAATACCTACAAAATAACAACCATTCTAACGAGTTAAATGACTGTGAACTGAATTTTGTCTGAAGCGAATTATTTCACCTTCATAACAACGGAGGCAATCAGTTCATTTTGCGTGGAAATTGCCTGAGCTAGCACAAAGCTTGGATTAATCGCATTACTAAGCCTTTACAGAAGTATCTGCAAAATGAAACCGATTATATTATCACTTAAACCGCCTCCAATTAGTTCCTCCACACTGCACATATGGAGAGCTTATGGTCTATGTTGTTAACTTCACTGGAGAACACAGAATGTATAAAATTAAGAATTAGAGTTATCCGACAAGATATTTCAAAGTTTTGAATACATTTTCTTACTCGTGTTTCTGTCTTTCTGTTTCCCATGGTTTTCAGAAATCTCTCCAGGTGAATGCCTGAACGTCCCCATTAAAAAGTTATAGTCGAATTCCTTCCCGTTCCTTGCTCAGGATGTAATGACTTCATTTGCGATGATCCGTTAAGCTCGAAGCAAACATGATTCCTGCTTCTATTTAAAGTCTTTTCATTTATATTTCTCTTTTAAAACGTCAAATTTATACGATTTTACGAATAATAATAATACTTATTTTTCGTTGCTAGATATAACGCAATGGATGGACAGTAAGTGCTACCATCTCCCTGCGAACTGTATAAGCTTCGTGCTAATGTGTCTGGTGAAATTCTGATCGTGTAACGTGTAGTTTTTGAAGCACGTTACAAATCGAGTGTGGGAACAACGAATACTGTGTTATTTCGTTCCATGCGCATACCACGGGGTACCGCAGCGTTTCTGTTATGCTACGCTCTTAAGATTTCACACTAACACACAGCACTACATTCGAATAACTCAGTTCTCGAATAATACAATATTTGTTAAAAAGTGGAGGATTTGTGAAAGAAAATAAGTCATGGAATAAACACTCGTAATTACGTCACACAAAGCAAAAATCAGCAGCGAATTTGTATTGAAGAGAAACTATTTCATATTTTTTTTTTTTTAGTTTCATGTATGCTTAATAGCTCATCTATTTACATCAGCTACTTTTTCTGCACGTTTGTGTACCGAGCGGGGTGGTGTAACGGTTAGCGTTCTCGCCTCGCATTCGGGAGGACGGCGGTTCGAATCCCCATTCGGGCATCCAGATTTGGGTTTTCCATGGTTTCCCCAAATCACTCCAGGCAAATGCCGGGATGCTTCCTTCAAAAGGCCATGGCCGAATTCCTTCCCATTCCTTGCCCCCATCCTTGCCCCCCATCCTTTCCCGTCTCTAAAGACCTCGATGTTAAAAAGAGACGTAAAGCAGTTACAAAAAAAAAATAAAAAAAAAAAAAATTGCACGTGTGTAATTGTGTTGTGAGATTTTTAGTATGTAGTGCAAAATCAAATAATGCGAAAATATAAAAAAAAATCTTAGTTCTTCAACGTCTCATATCCAAAACAATTTTCGTTGAAAGTCTTGCCATATACCATTTTTTTCGAGGCAAATTAGAGGGAGAAGGAACATATTGTTAACCACTTTAGGAGCTCATATCAAGTAAATAACAAATTAAAAATATCTCTATACAACATTGATTACGTTCTTAAATACCTATTAAATTATACCAAACTCGATGGTGTAAGCATCCATCTGTTGTGTGTATGGCGAAATATAGGTTTTTAGTGATTGTTTTCGGATCTTTTTTGCGATCTTTGTAAAGTATCTTCCTGTAAGATGGTGATAAGGGGATGGAGTTACAAGTCAGTGTCTGCAAAACGAAATTAACAGTATGCAGTGCTATGGAAGGGTGCTGAAAATTAAGTGGACAGATAAAGTATGAAGTGAACGTGTTCTGAAAATGATGAGTGAGGAAAGAAGTTTGTGGAAGAGTCTTACAGAATGAAAGATAGGATGTGTCACATTTTAAGACATGGGCGATTGGTTAATTTGTTAGTGGAGAAAAAAGTCGAAATTAAGAACAGTAGAGGAAGACAGAGATAAAAATATATGAATCAGACAACTGAGGACGTAGGTTGTAAGGGGTATGTTTTGAGATGAAGAGGTTAGCGCAAGATAGGAAGAGACTGATGAGAGAGAAAAAATTGGCTAAACGATGCTATTTCCAAATATAAGATTCCTCAACCAATTATTTAATCATTTACGTGAACATACGACAGTCTAAGTATTCATATTAACACGAAAGATTTCTCTCATTATTTCATTACTGGCATTGACCGTCCAGTTATACCCGGACGTTAATCAGTACTTCAGGTGGTGGTATTCAGTTAATTTTCACTGAGTATAAATGTTAGATGTAGTTCTTATAACTAAGAAGTGATTATGGTCCTGAAATCGTCGGATCGGAATAATTAGAATATTTTATTTTGTATAACAGTATCAGAAATTTTCCAGATAATTGTTGTTTTAAAAATCATTAATAACTCTGACTAAATACTGAGACAGTCGTAACTGGCTGATCATTCTTGGCAAAAATAAGCATTTCTCTACGGACCTGAAATACGCTTATTTATATTGTATAGCGTAGTTTGTAATGATATCGTGTAATATAAATGCATCAGTCCTAACAATATAAATAAGCTTTAGAACTTTTCATATTGTAGCACGCAGGATTGTGGCGTACTACAAATATGTAAATATTTGTATTTAATTTTTTTTATATTCAGATTAATTTAATATTTATGAATATTTAGTAAATTAATTATCTGATCAACGTAATTGATATCCCAGGCTGCCTTAATTTCTTAACAATTTAACTGAATAAAGAGGTTACTAGCTGAAGGAGCAGGAGAGAATTTGAAGCTGACGACGGTATTTCCGTTAGAAATTTCCGAAGAAAGCGTGGGCTGGCGCGAGCTATTGTTCGCACGGCCAGGGTGAATAGGCACCGCTATCCGTCAAGGTCAGTGTGTTGAACCCGGCGTAGGGATACCTGTGAGCGGAAGGGGTGAGCGACGCGCGGGAAAGCCAGGGCAAATAAGATTGACTTCGAACCTCACGTGGTTTTGAGAAGAAATTAAACAACCAATGCCGTATCAAATACGGGGTCTACAAATGTTAATTCATGGCTTCTTTTTCCATGTAACGCAACTTCTGGAAGGAGTTTCGGAAGAGAAGGAAAAGCGGCCATACTTGGTCATTCTGTGGTCAGCGATCGTCGCGTCCAGAATTCACGGTGTGTAGTGGTACTATACTGGCGGGTTCTGGCTTCGATCACAGGCTGGTCGATTGATGCAGTCCATAAACTGATGGTACAACTTGCATACCAACGCCGCACGCCGCCGCTGCTGATGCCGGTGATTTTGGTAATGTGTTCCATCGCCCATCATTGTTTCATGGTTTGGAAAGACTTTGAAGGATCCGTAATCATGGTTTGGAAAGACTTTGAAGGATCCGTAATCGACCCATGAGACAGAATCTCTGCTCAATTCCATTTAAAAGCTAGCTGGCAAATAACCTCATGATCTTTAAAGCTCCTTGTAAATTCAGTTTGAGCCTTAATATTGTTCATCCTTCTTTAATTCAATTCGGCACCCAAGGGATTTTATCCACCATTCATGTAACATTCAATTGTTGGCTTGTGGCCACGGTGTTATCATGTTCTTAATTTTATAAATGAAGTATTTAACATTCAGTTTATGTTTGCTATCTTCAGGCAGATTGTAAAGCCGGATAGTGCTTTTTCTTGCAGGTACACATAATGTCTAGCGTAACGTTAAATGTATCCGGCTATGTACAAGCCATAGGGTATCAATAAATTAAGCATTGTATGTCTTTTATCAACAGCAATCAGGATCCTTGCTACGTTAATATTAATTCCACAGTCAAATTAATATTAAACACTTATAATAAGTAATGACCCCCACGTCTCCCATTACAATATGGCGTCACAAGTTAACTTACATAAAAATTCCGTGTAGCGTTATTTAGTGACAAGGTTTCAATTTGTTATACATTACACATCTGTTTTGGACTATTTGGTAATCCTGCAGAGTTAAGGGATCCTACAGCTTAACGCAGAATCCGCACAACTTAGCGTTCTTACGTACAGCACATGAATACAATATACTACAATTTAGGTTATATGCCCCTAAGCGTTCCGGGTGAGATTTATATTAAACCAGACACCTTAACCATTGAACCAACAGGCTGCTTGTTTCACAGGATACGTTGAGACATTATTTTTTCATAATTTTCCATTCATTACTTGGTTTTTGCCTCCTTTTTCCTCTTATAAGTGTTTGAACATAATATGTGATATTTATTTAATACAACTGATATTATTTGAAAAATAAAAATCGGATTTGTAAATAATGCTTGATTTTTTTCAGTTTCAAGCCATATATTTTTGCCATATTTCTTATCTTCTACTGTGTATTCATTTGAAGTTTCTTAACACTGACTGTTCACACTTCGGCGTTACTGTAAAATTCCAACACATAAAAATCCTTCCATCTTACTAAAAAATTGTATTATTTGTCTAGATATCAGTACGCATATAGATGGGAAGAGTTTCTGGAAGTTGCAGAGTTCTTCAGTGTCTCGCGTTTGGTAAGATTCTTCCGACCTGCCCGGCAACTTCTCTAGTCGAATTGTCTAACTTGTCTGAGAAATGGAGCATCATCTGACGTCAGATACTCCAGAAATTAATTTCAGCCATCTCACGAAAAATTAAAAACGGAACTTTCGTCTTTAGATTGTTCTGTTTGTACTGAAGATTCATTTAAGTAATTCTAAGACAAATTTTGAAATGCAGTTTTGAAATTAATGTAATTTCAGTTGAGGAGAATTTCTTATCGTAAGACAAAGTGCGCGTTTAAGTGAATCTGCGACAAGATAGGAGAGGCGTTAGAGCTAAACTTGATGTAATATGTTCACATTACGGAAACTCGGGGTATAATTCAAATTGATCAGTTATCAAACGCTTTTGTTGACTACGTTTCATTTTGTCTTATAATATTTATGATCTTCAAGGAATAGCAGCACATATCGGATGAACACAGTGATGACAATGTTTAGTTTACGTGACACATTTTTGTACGCCAAGCCATACTAAAGCAATTATATTGTACAATTAATAACCGCTGGACAACGTGAAATTAAATTATTTTGTGTTTATCACGTGACTCTTTTTTTTTTTTTTTTTTGCTGTCATCAGTCTCTCCACTCGTTTGATGCAATCCTCCATCCCTTACTATCTTGCGCTATACTTTTCATCTTAACATACTCCTTACAACCGACATCCTCAGTTATCTGCTTCATATATTCTAATCTCTGTCTTCCTCTGCAGTTCTTACCATCGACTGTTCCCTCCACTAACAAATTAACCTTTCCTGCATGTCTCAAAATATGACGAATCAACCTGTCTCTTCTTTCTGTAAAACTCTTCCACAAACTTCTCTCCTCACCCATCATTTCCAAAATTCGTACATTTCATACTTTATCCGTCCACTTAATTTTTAGCATCTTTCTATAGCACCACATTTCAAATGTTTCAATTTTCCTTCTGTCTGGTATTCCTAAAGCCAATGTTTCGCTCCACACATAGCGTTTTAAAAATTCACTAACTTCTGCTATCACATCTGACCATATTTTTTATTTAATCTACTATTATTGGTATCATTTCTGCTACCCTCATCAGTTTTGTCTTGCTTTGCTTTATATTTAGCCCAAAATCTTCCTTCAGTAGTTTGTTCATGATATTCAATAACTTCACAACGACCTCAACGTGTTCTGTTAACAAGACAATGTCATCAGCAAATCATAGCATACTGATTTTTTCTCCATGAACATTTATGCCACATTCAAACCTTTCTTTCACTTCCTTTATCGCTTCTTGAATATTAACGGGGATTGACTACAATCTTGTCTCACACCTTTTTTAACTGATTTATGGCTCTAATGTTTCTATACTTTTTTTGTAGCTACTTGAATTTTATAAAGATTATAAAGTATCCTTCTATCTCGGTATTTTAGACCTCATTCTTTATAATTTTGATGATCTTGTCCCACCCAACATTATCAAAAGCTTTTTTAAATCAACAAACTCCATAAAAGTATCTTTATTTTTCTTGATCCGCCCTTAAAGTATTAATCTTAATGCCAGGATTGATTCTCTTGTAGCGCGGGTTTTTCTAAACCCAAACTGATCTTCACCTACTACAATTTCCATTCTTCTGTATATTATTCTGGTCATCAATTTTGGGGCATGTAATGCTAGACTTATAATGCGAAAATTCTCACACCTGTCAGCTTTTGATTTGGAAGGGTGAAGATGACACTTTTATTATAATCAGAGGGAATCTCTCCTATTTTATAACTTTTTGATATGAGGTTGAATAATCTTTGTGTTCCTTTTTCTCCTTGGGATTTTAGAAGTTCTGCTGGAATCTCATCAATTCCAACTGCCTTATTTGATTTCAAATCTTCCAAAGCTATGTCAAATTTTGTCCTCAAAACAGGATCACCTAAGTCATCAATGTCGATATCAACTTCTTTTTCTAATGCAGTGTTGTTCACGTCATCTCCATCATACAGTTTCTCTATGTATTCCTTCGTTCGGTTAGCTCTATCTCCTGAATTTAGAAGAGGTTTCTCATCGATAGCTTTAATGTTTATACCTATGTTCTTCATTTCTACAAAATTCTGTTTGATCTTCCTATATGCCACATCTACTTTACCTACGACCATTTCGTTTTATGCTTCTTCACACTTTTCTTGCAGTCATCTTTCTTTTGCTTCTTTGCATTTCCTGTTTATTTGATTTCTAAATTATCTGTATTGCTCTCTTCCTGCTTCATTCTGAATATTTTTTTACCTTCTCCTCTGATCCATCGACTCCAAAATCTCTTCTGTTATTCCATGTTTTGGGGCGGCTTATTCCCTAAAGCCTAATGTCTTTTTACCAGCTTTCATCATGTCGGCCTTTAATGCATTTCATTCGTCCTCAGAGTTACTATTTAGACCCACGATGCAACCATTTCTTTCATGTTTGATTGTTTCAGTTTATTCACTTCCAATTTATTCTGCTTGTGTTGCTTCTTTTACTATCTTGAATTTCAGCCTGCACTTCATCACTATCACATTATGGTCAGAGTCTATGTCTGCGCCTGGCTTTGTTTTACACTCTAGAACTTGATTCCTGAATCTGTGTTTCACCATGACATAATCTAGCTGATATCTTCCTGTGTTACCTGGACGTTTCCCGTTGTATATCCTTCTAGCGTGATTCTCGAATAGTGTGTTCGCCATGACTAGTTTATATCTTTCACAAAATTCCAACAATCTGCGTCCTTGCTCATTTCTTTCTCCTAAAACAAAACTTCTTGCAGTTTTCTCCTATTTTCCTTCTTCCACTACTGCATTATAATCACCCATGATTATTAGTTTTTCCTTCCCCTTCACATATTGGCTTAATTCCTCAATTTCTGGGTATATTTTCTCTGTTTCTTCATCATCTCCCTGAGACTTTGGTATGTACACTTGTAATAACGTGGTTGGGGTGGGCTTAATTTCTAACCTCATCAAAGGAATCCTGTCACTTAACTGTTCACAATAACTCACTCGTTTCCCTACTCTCTTATTCATTACAAATCCTACACCAATTACTCCATTGATAGCTTGTGTGCCAATTATCCAGTATTCTCCCGACCAGAAATCCTATGCGTCCTTTCATTTAATCTCACTAATCCCAACAACATATAATTTAAGTCGTTCCATCTTCATTTTTAAGTTTTCTAATCTACCAGCCCTATTCAGACTTCTAACATTCCACTCTCCGACTAGTAGAATGTCTCTATCCATTCTGATGACTCCTCTCTGAGCAGTTCCCACCCGGAGATCCAACTGGGGACTATTTTACCTCCGGAATATTTTACCCAGGAAGAAGCCATCATATTATATGTAATTTGAGAGGATTGAATAGCCTCGGGATACCCTTAGGGTGTTTAATGCAGTGGTTTCCCGTTGCCTTCTGCATCCCCATGCCATTAATCATTTCTGATTCATCCGCCTTTAGGGACCGTTTCTGACCCCAAGGGCAAGAGGGTGCCCTGAACCACGTGATTATTCATAAAATATTATCTGAAAATATCAGAAACATTTCTTAAATAGTATCCCAAAGAAGTGTTATTCCGTTATTTCTACTGGATTCCGCATCTCTTAACATTAAGTCCTCTATTTCAAAATCATGATTCGCTGTCATGGAGGAATTATTAAATATCTTTTAAACTTTTAACTTAGAATGTATGTATAATCCTATACTTGGAATTCTTCAAGTAAGAAAACCCAAAGCATCTTAGATTTTAATCACTGCTAACTGCAACATGAATTCTCTATTTCTCTAAATAAATTCTCGGGCTTCCAGCCGCGTAAAAAAGTCACACTTGTGTAGCCCAAGAAGAGTTTATTTATAAACAACGCTGTGAAAAACTGCGATCTTACTCTATTTCTTTCTTCTACTGCAACACCCAAAAGGAATAGTCTGAATCACCCCAAAATAGGAGGATGCGTTGAACTGCGAAACCATAATAAATGATTACAATTGGAAAGACATTTCCTGCACGTATGCAGCAGCACGCCCATTTGTGTGACCAGAATGTTGATATGTTACACAACGCAAAGTCGGTGCGGAACCGTCATACGAAGTAAAAACTAACAGAAACTGCCAGTATGCCTCGTCGACGTCAAAGGGCTTAATATTAGCGTATGAGTTCGAACGTGGCAGAACGATTGGTCTGCGGAGAACCGTGACAATGCGTCTCACACAGGGCACGCTACTACGACTGTGACGCGTGAATGAAATTAATGAACAGAAGAGGGTCGTGCGATGCTACGAACGGGTACTGGATCACACAACGTGACCACTCCGCGAAATGGCCACCATTTTGTCCGCATGGCTGTAAACGACAGAACAGCTTCGCCCAAGAGTTGGCTCTGCGTTGGAGCACTGCAGCGGGTGTGGTCATTTCTGCATCGGCAGTCGGACGCCGTCTGCTAAGGGCTGGTCTGGTGGCACACATGCTTCATGACCAGAAACCTACGCCTCAGACTGTAATGGTCACATGAACACCGTCACTGTTGTTTTGAGAGCCAAAATGAAATGTTTTCAGCTTGTCCTACAGTGATGGCCGCGTACATATTAGAGGCTATCGTGGTGAACGCAATCGGGAGGACTGCATGGTTTAGCGGCAAAGAGTATAAACGCCAACTGTGATGGTTTGGAGTGGCATTGGCTGTAACATGCAATTTTGTCCCCTGCGCATTAAGGGCAATTTGAACGTCAAACGCTACGTCAGGGAAGTTTTCGAGTCCGAGCACTACCTCTCCTGCAGACAGACGGCCCAACATGCCATAACGTAACTGGACAATGCCCGGCCACAAATGGCGAGGAATCTGCCAGCCTTCTTCGAAGAACGAAGGGTACTAATGCTTCCGTAGTTTGCACTTTATCCTGACATGACGCCCATCGAACATGTGTGTGGTATGGCCGGTCTGTAACTTGTTCGATATGATCGTCCTGCATCGATTGTCGATGCTTTGTGGATGCGCCTACAAACCATGTAGCAGTATGTTCACCAGCGGCATATCGAGGCAATCCTTTATTCCAGGCCACGACGTCTACAAACGCACGTGGCGACATCTTTCCGTACTTATTTCTCACTGTCAAAGTGCAAGTACAGTTCTGGAATTCTAATCATTTGTCTGTTGTCCTGTTCATAATCTGTGCAATGAATTTAATTGTTATTACATGTCTCCTTCTTGACGTTGCACTTTTTACAAGCAGTAGTGTAGTTAATATAACATTAAACGTGGTAACTGGGAGGTCAGAATAATTTGATAAATAGCCTATATACACTGAGAGTTAAAGAAACTGCTATTGACATGCGTATGCAAAGACAGAGATATGTAACCACTCAGAGTACAGCGCTGCGGTCAGCAACGCCTATATAAGACAAAAGATGTCTGGCGCAGGCGTTTCATCGGTTACTGCTGCTACAATGGCAGGTTATCACGATTAAAGTGAGTTTGAACGTGGTGTTATAATCGGCGCACGTCCGGAATTGCTACAGAGTGGCTCCAGGAACACTCTTCTGAGTTTAAACACCTCCGCTGGCCACCAAACTCCCCAGACATGAACATTATTGAGCACATCTGGGATGCCTTGCAACGTGCCGTTAAAAAGAGATCTCCCCCCCTAGTACTCTTATGGATTTATGCAGAGCCCTGGAGGATGCATGGTGTCAATTCCCTCCAGCACTACTTCAGACATTAGTTGAGTCCATGCCACGTCGTGTTGCGGCACTTCTGCGTGCTCACGGGTTCCCTACACGAAATTAGACAGGTGTACCAGATTTTTTGGCTCTTCAGTGTATATACAGCGTGTTCGCCGGGAAACGCTACTGCAATGAAGAAATGGCTAGCGGCGATCGAGCGTCTAGCTTAGCACATTACGGTAAAAGACGCTGGAAGTGTCACCCATCTTGCGTAATATGCTTTTGACATCATGTAAACATGTTTCAGGACACACGCTGAATTTCATCTCTTTCAATGGATGTTATTGCTTGATAGATTTTGTTTTTAAGTTTTTCAAACGGGTGAGGATTTCCTTCCCTTAAGCTTACCCATTAGATAGAAGTCAGAAGTGATTAAATCGAGAGATCTGGTGCCAACGTTTCTCTCTCTCTGTTTATTCAACTAAACGCAGAATCGTTGTTTTAGCTTGTATTTCCAACTTATAACGTACCATAATTCAACTTACTCTCACTCACGATGCTGAAGTCACGAAATAACCAAACTAGAAAGAAACGATCACACACAATACTGACAGGAGACTTAAGTAACAAACCAGTCAAACCGCAAAGAAATCGGTCTAAACAAATGAAAAATTCGCATCATACTACGTCATTTGAAAGTTTATCGAGGGCTGTTGTTTAATCTCGACGGTCATTCACATTACAGTTTTGTGGGATCGGGAGCTGGCCTTCCCCATTGAGATGCCGTTGACAAGACAGAAGTTGAGTAGCGTTTCCTGGCGAACAGCCGATACATTATATAAATAAGTACGAGTATGTGAAAAAATACGGATCTAAGAATGACAACGGACATTAGCTAATGGAATATCCAAATTATTTGTAAAGATAAAAGCATACTTCTGCCTTGTTATATAGTTGAATTGTTCAGTTTCCCGGCCGAACTAGGGGCAGCTGCTTAATCCGGGAGAGAGCCATAAAACGCCTGGCTGGGTGCGAGTTTGAGAGAAGGCAGTCGGCCGTGCGGACAGAGAATAGCATAGTGAGAAGGCTCAGTATAGAATACAGGCAGTGGTAGAGGTACCGCGAGATGTCCAAGTTATCATTGCGACTAATGTCCACCAATGACTTAGAGACGGAGTGACAGAGAAATTTCAGTAGTTGGCAACAAAAACACTCACCTGGAAAGAAGCCATACAGTATTAGAAACAACGGATTGGATAGGTTTTTATTTCTCCACGGTGAACTACATATTTATAAAGATATGGCTTAGATTTTCTAAACTGAGAATAAAGTTGAAAAATTCAATTACGTCGTTTATTTTAAAGATTACTAATCACGCGAGTAATTCTACATGGCGATCGTACCCGGAAGTAAGCGCGGAGTTGCGGACGAGAATGAAACGGGCCAAAGTTAGCTTCACGGAAAATACGAGCAAGTTGTGGCTGTAGCAGCTTTATGACCGTACTAGCTGTCTGTGGTATCAGCCTTTGTGGACACGGAAATGGTTCAAGATCACAGCTGACTAGCACGGACTGAGCGACCTGCAAAACCAGGTATTTTCGACGAGAAGCGCTGAGCTTAAGAGCGGGTTTTGTTTCATGTTTTAAAATCAGCGAGCTTTTCTGTTAAACCCAGTACGCCCGGCTTTAAGTAACGCAAAATTGTTTGATGATTCGTTTTTTTCGTAACAGCAAAACTGAGTTTATTAATTATTTTCTGTGTTATCGTGGTGTCAATGGTTTTTCTTTTCATTTATGACATTTTATCGTCGTATGTTTTTGGAATCCAGCGTTGCCTGTTTTTTATGGTATAAGTGTGTCTGTATGTTGTTTTTTGCTTCGTTTTCCATGAGTTGTTGTGCTATGTTTATGATGTATTACTATAATTTTTGCTAAAAACATTTTTATCAAATTGGAAGCAAGGGCTTTAGATATAAGTGAAATGTTGAAAAAAATGATTGACCAGTTTTCGGAACATAATACGAAATTAAATAGACATTCTGAAACAATTTCTGAGTTCAAGGTGGATGTTAGCAATACATCTGATGCCAATGAAGAAACATTTGCGGATATGAGAAAAAGTCTAGAGGGAAACAATTCCCATTTGCAAAACCTAAAAGGAGGATTGGGTAGTTTCAGATTTAAATTAATTGATTTGACAGTAGAAGTAGGGGGGAATAAGATCCAAATTTCAGAGTCGGGGATATAACCCTGTGCTAAATGAGTTTGGAAATAAACTAGAAAGGAGTTACTCCTGTAATAACGTGACATTCAAAGTAGTGATGCGAAAGTAAACGCAGTAACGAGTGTAGAATATTAGAGATAAATACGAAAAATAATTTTCCCTGCAGAAATTTCCAGTATTCGAAATACAGACGATGGTAGTGCCGAAAACAAAATGCAATCAGAGTGGATTAAGTTTGTAAGAGTTCCTACACTGCCTCTTGTTACGTTGACCCCTGAAGTAAAATCCAGTGAAGAACACCATAGCGCATGGCTAAAAGCTGTGCCTGAAGACAATGTAGAATTTAATGTGATGGATGTATCTGCGAAAGTGTGATTTTAAATTTGCTTGTTTGACGAGTGATTGAACTTGTTCCGCCTCAATAGGGTGTGATGCTCAGATTTGTAATGTCTAGGGAATAGATAGACCGAATACCAGAACAATGAAAAAGAAGTGACTAACATGAGATATGACCCTATACAAAAGTCATTTCTCTAAGAGAAACTGTCTGTATAAGATAATTTATATAAAGGCATGAACCCCATTGCTAAAATTGAATAATTATTATGGTTGATGCATGGAATCTGATGAATAAATAATTTTCAAATTAATTGCAATAAGTTATTTGTTAATCGCATGATTGGAATTGTACATGTTGTACCAAATGTAAGTGGGCTCAACGGTAAGCAGGAAGCAAAGAAGAGTTTCTAAATGTAAATTCTGAGCGACTATTTAGTACTCTTTGCTTTTTTTTGGTTTTGAATAGCAATTTTTCTTTGTGTTTGTAAGAGTAAATTATTAAATACAATTTTCTTTGTATGACGTATGCATCACTATTTTGTGACTGTGGTAATATGTCATAGTGTGATAGTAAGATGAACAAGAATGACTATATTAAGGAAGGAAATATTAAAGAATGCATTATGTTAATGTTGAAGAATACCGGAGAAAATTTGCAGACATGTATAACCGTAAATAGATTTGACTAAATTTACTCAATATAAATTAATGTTAGGTGGTCTTATTAGTAACTGTTACATATAATTTTAATACTAAATATACAAAATTCCATATTTAGTAGTTAATATGTTATATAGAATTTTTGTAAGAAAGTTTGATGATTGTATATAATTACTAAAGTAAAATAAAAATTTATGCTCAGACTTCGGAATTAAGTTAAAGGAGAAGATCACGTACTAGAAAAATATTTTTTTTTAACAATCGGAAAAATTAATATTATTGGTTAAGTAAAACGAAAGGCAAACTCAGTTCTATGAACAGCAAGGTCCGGCAACTACAAAATGCTAGAGACTCACATTTCTGTTGTGATTTAGTGAGTTTTATTTCGCTTAATCTAAGAGTAAACAGTCCGGTAGCGCAAAGAATTTGCAAGATGGTCTCTTCTGATTTTCTCGTTTTCAATTAATCCAGCCTAAGCATGTGTGATTGTAATTAAGAGCTATGTTCGCTTTTTATGTCATAATACGATGGTAATTAATGAACACAACTGCGCATAAAGCTTACTTAAAGCTGTTTCTATTGCCGTAAAGACACAATCTAATTAAAAAATGAACCGTAGTGAACTGCTTGCTTATTCTAAAAGACGAAATATAATCGCACTCCTGAATTTGAGGTATATTGTCAAGGAAACAGATTAATCGTTCATATTTATCAATCAGAAATATTTCAGTTCGTAAAATTGAATTTGTACAGCGATGACAGTCAACACGAGAGCAGTGGAATAAACCTTGATGCACGCATTGATAGCCATGTAGAGATATTAAATTCCTAATGTCGGGGTTTCAATGCTACTGAAACAGATTCCACACAGGGGCTATTTAAACGAAATAACCATGAGAAGTGAAAACCATAGCAAAGATAACATCGCCAATAAGTTGTAATAGATTAAAGGTAATACGAAAACATCATTTTATGTAAACGGTAGTAGATAGTTAAGAACTATGTAACCAAAAAGTGGTTTAGAAAACACCATCTCTCGTTCTGCAAGACAGCATGCGTTAGCAGAGTGCTTACAATGTTGTTAAGAACCTATTTGGCTTCAACCAAACCCGCCGAAAGCACCCCAATTTATTTAAATTACTAGAACTCATGCCATGTGAAAAAGGTCACACAATGGGGCACTAAAACCATAACTCCCTAAGCTAATTGTAGTCCTCAGCTGTAAGCTTGGTTGGACTTAACAAGCCAGGTAGGACAGTCAGTTCCTTCCATCTTTACGTAACCTAGCCCGGTAATCCCACCGAAAAAGGGGACCTACAGTTTAACGTGGAATCTGAACTTCGGAAGCGCTCTGATCTACTTCAAATTACACAGCAAGATTTGTAAGAGGTGAAGGTCAGATTACGGGCGTATGAAAATGCTCAACGAAACAGGGATTCGAATCTGAGACCTTTCGATCTTCAACCAGACATCTTAACCACTGAGCAACAAGACCACCCAATGCATACCTACCTATGCGGTAATTATATCACTGCTTCTTCATCTGTTAATATAAATTCGTTCCCTACATTTGACCAATTGGTAAAATTCTTCTGTATCTTGAAAACAATTATTTAGCAGCGTTATAGATGCCATTTCAGGCACAAATATTTTGGAGCCGTGATATCTGCCTGCCCCTAAACTTTACACGCCATTACAGTTTTAAGAATGGTATGTTTCTCTTTACTCACAACGGAACACAGATATGCTGCCTTCGGAAGATGATGTTAGTAATTCTCTTACTGCTGTACAGAGAACATCTTTATTAGTAATTCTACTAGTCCAAGGGATCTTCAGGTTTCAAATATCCCCTCTTTCATTTGAATGTTTAATTTTAATTTCAAAGATTGGAACCCATGTCTCTTAAGTGTGCTCGAATCCCAGCTCTCCTGGAGTTTTTACGGTTTGCTGTAACGACCATAACCTAGCTAGAAGTCCAGTTTGTGTAACTGAAAGGTGCAATCATAGTCTGTGGTTTTAATTCTACCTTCATCTATAATTTCATTTTACATCGTATATTTACTGGTTTAGGTCTATCATACAAAGAAAAATATGAGCTGCTGCTTGAAATTATGCAACCTGTTGAGTAAGTACTCACAAGATTTATTTAATTTCTTATCCGGTGGTGGAGGAAAACCAATTATTTACAGAAAACTAGATTTAATTTGCTGTTTGTCAAGTACGATACACCAACATAAAAACAGATGCCTAGATCGATGCCTACATTTTTAGGATATCTTCAAAGTAATGGAGTGTTTTGAAAACACAATCCGGCGGTGCTCGCTGAAGTCTTTTCATTGCAAGCATACGCCGGGGAAGTCACCATTCTTACATCTTCAAAGTAATTTAGCACGCTGTAATATAACTTTACTGCTTAACATGATTCAGTGGAACTTAAGATCATCAACATCATCATCACAGATTCCAACTATATGCTTTGTGCACCCTCTCCATTTTCTTCTTTCTTCCCATCACCTCTCTGTCATCACCTTGATGCAATACTCTGCTCTTTTTAGTACACACACCTCTATTCCTTCCAGCCATCTACCCCTCCGTCTTCCTATGGACATTTTCATTGAATCTTCACTTCGTGAATTTTACTCGGTTTTCCCTGCTCTTCCATTGCCGTAGCATGTTCGTACCATCTTAGACTGGCTTTCTATAACATTTTATTTAGGGGTTCCTCTTTTACTGAACTCTAATCGTTTCGTTCCTGATCATGTTCATTCTTGCAGCACCTACTTTGCCTCTTGGAAATTTTATTTCATTTGCTTGCATCCTGTATCTTCAGCGTCCAGGTTTCAGTACCTTACGTTATGATAGGAAGACAGTATAGGCGATAGATTACACTCTTTCTTCTGTGTGGCACATTCCTGTTCCATATCAGGCTTCTGACGCTTCTTCAAAATTCCTCTGCCCACCTCTCACTTTCACGTATCTCACCATCTTTCCTTACACTTTCCTCTAAAACACTTCCCAGATACCTGTTACTATTCAACTTCCTCAGATATTCTCCTACTATCCAGCTCTCCTTTCTTCTCACTAAATTTCATACCATATTCAATCCCTCTGTCCACCTATACAGCCAACCACCACCGAACTTCTTCTTCACCACTACTCCAGATCATCTGGTCATCCGCAAAAACCATCACCATCATGTTTTCCTCTCCCATACCCTCTACCATCCACTCAAATATATCATCAATGATTATGATGGAAACGTGGCGAGAAGGCACTTCCTAGTTTCAACCTATTTCTTTGTTTCAGCCAACCTGTTTTTTCTTCCCCTGTTTTCACATAGCTCACACTTCCTTGGCGTAATTCTATCATTCTGCTGATGTTTTCTTTTGGAATTTCTCTGTTTTCCATGAAACTCAAGATACGGGAAGAGAACTACGAACGAGCAAGCTGATTTCTAGGATATTACGACAGATCTTTGAAATTACCAAGGGTATTAGTTGAAGTTTACCGGTTGTAATTATAGATATCGCTAGCAATATGTATACATTTCTATGATTTGGCATGTATGACTTTTGTTTCTATTGACATTAACCTTCAACAATACACAAGTAAATCGCATTTGCGGCATTCGTAGCTTTTCTTATTTCATCAAAAGAAAATAGCAGCTGATGCTCATCGGTTACTGGTAGAAACTTGTGGTGAACATGGTCCAGTGATTAAATTTAAAAGTGGAAATATCGATTTAACAGGCAATGAACATCCTGGTGCAGCGAAACAGTTCGAAGACGAGCAATTGCAGCCATTAATGGATGAAGACCCAACCCAATCGAAACAAAAATTGGCACAAACACTTAATGTGACCCAAGGAGAAATTTGTCAACGCTTAAAAGCCATGGGAAAGATCCAGAAGTATGGAAAATGGGCGCCACACCAACTGAACGATAGACAAATGGAAAATCGAAAAACCGTTTGTGAAATGCTGCTTGATCGGTTTGAAAGGAAATCTTTTCTGCACCGAATTGTCACGGGGGACGGAAAATGGATTTATTATGAGAACCCGAAGCGAAGAAATTCATGGCTTTCGCCTGGTGAGGCCGGCCCATCGACTGCAAGACCAAATCGCTTTGGACACAAGACAATGCTCTGTGTTTGGTGGGACCAGTGTGGTATGGTGTACTACGAGTTATTAAAACCTGGTGAAACAGTGAATACGGATCGCTACCGACAACAAATTATCAACTTGAATCATGCGTTGATCGAAAAACGGCCGGAATGGGCCCGAAGACATGGAAAAGTTATCTTGCAACATGACAATGCGCCGTCTCATACCGCTAAACTGGTGAAGGACACATTGAAAGCACTTAATTGGGAAATATTATCGCACCCGCCGTACTCTCTGGACCTCGCCCCGTCCGACTATCAGCTTTTCGCATCGATGGGACACTCACTCGTAGAGCAGCGCTTCGCCAATTTTGAGGAAGTCGAAAAATGGCTCGTCGAATGGTTTGCTTCGAAAGAGAAAAAGTTTGTTTGGGATGGTATCCATAATTTGCCTAAAAGATGGGCGAAATAAACCTAAAGGCGTAAACTATGACTTTTGTAAGAGTTGTAACAAGGATATTAATATTACATCAGGGAAAGGCGTTCCAAAGAACTAATAAAAGCTGCAATCATGACTGGAATGGCAAAAGGTGATGATGTGTTGATTCCTGGAATCCAATAATTCCGACTTTCCTACTTTTCCAGTCTAAAATTATCTTTTGAGATGACTATCAATTACACCCAAAGACAAACACTGAAAGTAGCAAGCGTACACTTAAAAAAGATGTTTTTATTCTCATGGGCAGTTATATGCAGCTAGCTAATGGGTTTCCAATCCCCAAAGGATATCTATCTCAGCAAAGGACAAAAAAAAAAAAAAAATGTGTACAAAACGGTATTGATATAAGATGTCCCCAGAAAGTTACGTAATTATAAACAAACAAAAATCTGTCGGAGGACAAGTTAACTCGCCCTTAATTTGTTGCTAGTTTTAAACATCTTGCAAATTGGTCCGCTTCATGAGACAGGTTCAACGGCTTGTCCATCATATTATTCCTACTCCGTGCTATTTGGGACATGTTTTACGTAACTTACAGCTTTCTACAGTATATTCAATTCTAGTAATAAAATTCTGAGCCCACGCGTATGAAGCCGCAGTTGACAGATAGTGGTCAATACTTTAACTTTATGCAATGGAGTATACAAAAAAAAAGCTGCACAATACCGCTTGTGTTAAAGTAGTATATCGGAATGATCCACCTGAGCAGCCGCTTTGGCAGTAATTTACTTGGTGGTCCAGTGTGCCTTGGTGACAGAATAAGGGGCTTTCACCGACAGAAGAGAGCACTGGGATTGAAAATACCCTTCCCGTTTCCGTAAGGTGGCAAAAACAAAGGCAGGTTGTTTTATTTTCGAGGTGGGGGAACGAGGAAGGGGCACGTTTTGCAATGGTTACAAGAACAGCATTACACTGTCTCGTCTTTTGTACATTGGCTTAGTAAATCCGAGGACATACATACGGTTGGTGGCCCGTAGAAAATTTAGCTGACGGTTATTATTATGTAAAATAAAACATTCTCTTTTGTTCATCTATAGAAATAACATGACAGAACAACACATTAATTTTGAACACGCTTGAAAATTAGTCTTCTTCATTTAATTTTGGCTTTGCGCATTGTCATCATTGAGGTTATTAGAGGCGGTAAAAGACTGGGGGCAAGGAACGGGATGGAACTAGGCCATGGTCTTTTAAAGGAACAATCCCGGAATTTGCCTGGAGTCATTTGTGGAATTCATGAAAAACCCAAATATGGATGGCCGGGCAGGGATGCGAGACCAGAGTGTTACCGCTCAGCCACAACGCTCGGTATAATTAGTGATATTTCGATGATTTGATTTCCACTGAGTTTTACTAACCTTTGTTAGTAAACTTGGCTATAAAGGAACATGTCACCGTTGGATTCAGTGCATTATAAGCGGAGAGTTTTAGGTGTCCTCGATTTAATGGAGCTCCGTGTTCCTATCAAGATGTCAGGTCTAGATGGGAGGTGGCATATTAAGTGCACGCTCCTGTCCCTCCACTCCGAGGAGTGTTTGCTCTCCGGTACAGATTAGACAGTAATCTGAGCGGGCGTGTCGACCTGTTCCGGACTATCACCTTCAAGAAAACATCCTCGTTTTATCCGGAATTAAATTTACGTTACTGAGATACGCACAAATCACAAAGACACTTTTGATTAATTATGATTATTTTATTTGGTTAGTTTGCTTTCCGGATAAAAATAAAGCTGATAAATTTCGCGTTGTATCCTGCAGTATTTAGACTTATATGTAGTGTTATGGATGAAATATTACCAGGACATCCCCTCCCCCAAGTTTTTATGTCAGTATCCGATGAAGTGATCGTTCCCAGTAGATGAGCAGTACTAAATGTGCGCGCCTGTGTTTGAATCCGGGTCCGGGCATTTCGATTTCAGTATTCCATTGTTTCCCAAAATCCAACCAAGGCGAATGCCGAGATGGTCATGGTTAAATTCCTTCCCACTCATTGTCTCCGTTCTCTCACGGCTCCAATGACTTAACCATAGACGAGCCGTAAAAGCCCTAACAAAAAGAAGAAACGAACAAAAACTGGAGGAGGAATAGTCATTAATAGCATTGTATGCCCTAAATTCGTACACACTGTGGAGTGGTTTGGGACGTAACCCACAACTTTGATACAACGTCTAGTAATCACGAATCATGCATCATCAATCTCAGCTAGCAGAAATCGAACCAGCTAACCAGTCACCGAGTTGTTGTGGTGTATTATGGGGCGTTCAGTTAATAGAAGTTGCTCTAGGATACTCTGCACTATCCTCACTCCGTTGCCCTTATATACAGGGTGAGTTTTTTATCTTGAGACAACTAAATATCTCGAAAACTACAAATCCGATCAAAAAAAGTGGGTAATAAAAATTGTTCGTCTCGACGGGGGACATCCGATGATACCAAATTTGACTCCCCACCCCCACCCCCTAGGGGTGGGGGAAGGGGGAGAAAAAAAACTTAAATAGGAACCCCCATTTTTTATTGCAGATTCTGATTCCCCGGAAAAAACTACCCCTATTTCACCCCCAATTCGAGTCATTTTGGTCGATAGATGGCGCTGCAATCGACAAAAATCAAAATAAGCAAAAATTCATTTAAAAATGAGGATATCTCGTGAAATACACATCAGATCAGCAAAATACAAGTTAATGTGATTGATATTTTTCAAAAACTATTCAATAACACCACCCACCTCCAAACTTGAGGGATGGGAATGGACATTATTTCAAAATATCACCAGATCTCACTTCGCCTGATTTTTTTTTATGGGGATACTTGAAGAATGAAGTTTACAGTGAAGTGCCAACAACGCCTGAAAACATGATTGAACGAATTACCAACGCTTGTCAAAAAATCACGCCGGATATGCTTCTTAGTTGCGTCGAATCATTCCAAGAGCGGGTAAATAAATGCATCGATGTCGGTGGTGATATTTTCGAGCACTTGCTTTAGAATTGTTGTTAGAAACAAACACGTGAGAGGCGAGGGGACTCACCAAAAACAAGCACCCCGATGGTGAGAGGCGAGGGGACTCACCAAAAACAAGCACCCCGATGGTGAGAGGCGAGGGGACTCACCAAAAACAAGCACCCCGATGGTGAGAGGCGAGGGGACTCACCAAAAACAAGCACCCCGATGGTGAGAGGCGAGGGGACTCACCAAAAACAAGCACCCCGATGGTGAGAGGCGAGGGGACTCACCAAAAACAAGCACCCCGATGGTGAGAGGCGAGGGGACTCACCTAAATCTAGCACCCCAAAGGGAACAGAAAATTACTACGTCCACGTCGTTGTTCCTGGGTAACGCAAAAAGTAATGTTTGACTTTCGCTATCTGCTAAAGAATTTGCATCAGTGCATTTTGAAATAATGTCCATTCCCATCCCTCAAGTTTGGAGGTGGGTGGTGTTATTGAATAGTTTTTGAAAAATATCAATCACATTAACTTGTATTTTGCTGATCTGATGTGTATTTCACGAGATATCCTCATTTTTAAATGAATTTTTGCTTATTTTGATTTTTGTCGATTGCAGCGCCATCTATCGACCAAAATGACTCGAATTGGGGGTGAAATAGGGGTAGTTTTTTCCGGGGAATCAGAATCTGCAATAAAAAATGGGGGTTCCTATTTAAGTTTTTTTTCTCCCCCTTCCCCCACCCCTAGGGGGTGGGGGTGGGGAGTCAAATTTGGTATCATCGGATGTCCCCCGTCGAGACGAACAATTTTTATTACCCACTTTTTTTGATCGGATTTGTAGTTTTCGAGATATTTAGTTGTCTCAAGATAAAAAACTCACCCTGTATACAGGGTGTAACAAAAATGTACGGCAGAACTTGCAGGACACATTCCTCATACGTAGACGAAGAAATTATATTATATGAACATGGGTCCGGAAACGCTTCGTTTCCATGTAACACCGCATTTTACCCAACACATGAAGAACAAAACGCTCGAAGCATGTTCTACCTGTTTCGTTAGAAGATGTGCCTCACGCTGTGCGACGAAACATGTACTTCATGCATGATGGAGCGCCTGTTCATTTTATTGTTAATGTCCGTCGACTTCTAAATAACAGATTTCGTGACAGATGGATAGGTAGAGGTGGACCAATTGCCTGGCCTCCACGCTCTCCGGACCTAAACCCACTGGACTTTTATTCATGGGGGCATTTGAAAGCTCTTGTGTATCGAACCCCTGTACAAGATGTTCAGAGTCTGCGTGCCAGGGTTAGGGACGGCTGCGAAACCATACGCAGTACTCCAGGGATACATCAGCGCATTCGAGAATCACTACGACGGCGGGTTGATGCATGCATCAGTGCACACGGAGGGCATATTGAACATCTCCTGTGAGAAAGAGCTGCATGTATTAAGCTAGTACGTTCCATTCTTGTGTGTCTCCCACTATTCATGCCACGAAGAAAATGCGGTTTTACATGGAAACGAAGCGTTTCCGGACCCATGTTCATATAAGATAATTTCTTCGTCTACGTGTGAGGAATGTGTCCCGCAAGTTCTGCCGTACATTTTTGTTACACCCTGTATATGCGAAGGAGAAAGAGTGCCCACTGACAAATTTGCCACTCGCCTTCCTGCACACAGCGTTCTGCTTGCAGACTAGCCAACGGGAGGGAGAGATGAGGTGAGGAGCGGGGCTAGGGGAACATGACCTTGAACCGCCAGTTGAGAGTGAACGGCATATAACGATCTCGGTCAAAATGACGGCTAGCACAATCATGCACATAGAAAACTGTAGTTTGATTTGAGGTGACTGCGCGGTGTGTTACCTCCGAGCGAGCGCTGGAGACGCTGAGGGCTGCGAAAGACATGTGCGCGGCGCCCGAGACCAGGTCTCCGACGACGCCGTTCCACACGGGCCTGCCTCGGACGGCCCGCCTCGTGCCGAACACGCCGTCCGCGACCAGGTACAGGTGGAAGTCGAACTCCAGCTCCTGAGCCACGTTCTCCAGCAGGTCCATCGCCAGGCCGTAGCAGCAGCTTGTGCGGTACTTGTCACTGCGCACACAATAAAACCATTCACACTGCGCTCAATAGAACCAGTTATGACATAATAAAAAGTCTATCAAGTGTTCCTATACGGCTCTTTCTGACATTAAACATCATTTTTCTGCCAAGAAAAGGCGGTTGGCTATCATGTAGGACATAAAAGACGATCTCCGCTATAAAGGAGAGTAAGTACTGTCAACCGTTATATCAGCTTCTGGTGATATTTGACGGCGCTGACATGTGTTTAGCTGGTGGTGGAAGAAACTTTCATCATAAGTACTTGTCTGGCAAGGTAGGAGAGATGGTGCACAATTCTTAATCATCATATTGTGCACTAAAGTCCTGGGTTGAATACCAAATCTCTCCGCAGTGTGTATGGAGTGACGGCATACGATACTATCGATGGTGATTCCTCCATTGGATAGGGACTTCAAGCGTGGCGATCTGCCCCTGCTTTGGCGTTTTTCGAAAAAGTAGGCCTGAAGGGGCGGTACCGCGTTTCACTTTCTTCCTTCACCATCTCTCATTTCATTCAGCACACACACTACCACAGACAGCCACATGTACAATAACACATACGAACACACTGGAGTAAACCACCATAATTCATCTTCCCATGAGAGTTATCATGGAGCACTACATCCTCCGTAGTAATCGCCTACATCCGCAATCGGGCATAACATCACAAAAAGAAGAAGGTGATATTTGTTATATTTATCTATCTATAGGGTTCTGTTCTAAGGCAGGCCTCAAACTCCTGTAGCATAATAATATAGATGTTGGGCAGCCGATTCCTTACCTTCATGTGTCTAGTGTAACAGTGTTTGCTTAAATTGGACTTATGAAAATATGTTAGTTGCAGTTGGTGTTAAGCGTAACATGGAGAGTGTAACATGGTGCCTACTCTTCCGAAAAATAACAAATGGTTACCAGGCTTAACATCAACATTTAACTTATGAATCGCCATCGCCCACATACTCAATGTGGAGACAGGTGGAGTTTAACCAAGGCCTTTGTTACACAACATGGTAATTAGGTATTGTGCAACACCTTCAATCCTATCTTGATTGCCAAGTAATGGATGGTAAATATGTCTTCCACCACTTTCACCATCGAGGAACGAACCAGCTTATATCGTATCACCAGCCAGCCACATTTTCTCTGGATTAGCGACCGAGGTAAATATTTTAAAGTAGAATTCACACAGATTATCACGAAAACCGTCTTACGCTATTATTTAGATTGGCCAGCATATGGGCGTTGGCATTATACATCTCAGCTACTTTGTTTCCAGTTCTCGAAGCGATTTGGGCTATTTTTGAAAGTCAATTTCTTCGGTCGTATTCATGCTACATATCTCAAATTTCTGGTAGGCATAGATATCAGCAATCTTAGCAAACATACTAAATTATTTAGTACGTTTGTTTTTCATACAAATCCACAGTTTTCATCAGATCTCGATGATACTTTGCACACTTATCCTTTGAAACATGGAGAAAAATACTGTCTACATTTGGTTGAAAAATTATCTGTATAAATAATACATGTTGTCCTACAATAACGAAAAATTACTGAACGACGATAGACAGATGCGTTGGATATGGAGGTATCTGTACTTTTCAGGTGTAGCGGTCAGGTAGCTCAATGGTTAAAGCGCTTGCTTACCAATGTTTGGGTCGTGATATCCGGTTCAAATCTCCGTGGAGGCTAAGATTTTTAAAAATTGTTTTTGATCGTAAGAGTCACGCCTGGGCCGTCGGTTATTCGGACTGAATGTTAAACTGTAGATATCACAAAGTTAGGGGTGCAATGCAAGACAAATCGTAGGTAGTCTTGCAATGCTGTAGGTGTATACTTTTTTACGTTATATTGATCCCTCAGGGATGATTCGCAGTCAGTGTGTGTGTGACATGCAGTAATAATGCTATAAAATGCGGAAGTAAGTCTCTGTCTTTTGTTACGTTTTGACAACTAAATGCCTATACCGATATTGACGGAATTTGACAAGAAAATCTGTAGGGAGGGCACAGGAATTTTTTTTCAGTATGATTAACAGATGTAGTCACAAAATTTTGAGAATTTATCAAATGGTGACAGAGAGACGGATGTATGTGTTAGTCTTTAATGTTATGTCACTTGTTCAAGCTATGCTTCTCGCGCGTTATGTTAGTGTATAATTTGTTAATAAATTTCGTTTAGAGAAAAAAAACGTATTATTTCGTATAGATGTAGATTTTTTCTGTCCTTTTACTTTGTGTCTCCTTAAATGTTTCTGGCACCAGTTTATATTGCCTCCTTTTTTGACATGCCTTGCGGGCGTAAACTTGCCTAAGTTGTAGCTCTAGCAGAGCACCTGCAGCTAAAGTTATTAGAACCCAAGCATCGGATGCTCATGCTGACGAAAGAAGAAAAGTCCAAGCTGAATTTAAGTTGTCCTTAGTTAACACCCCTCCCCCCCCCCCCAGCACATCCCCTCACCTTCGTTTGCTTTTCTGTTTTTAAATATGTTGGAAATTGATTCTCTTCAAGAGACAGGTTCGATTTTAGAATGATGTACTGATATTATGCCGACTCGGTGTTGTTTGGGATCAATCCTTCGTTACCAGCAACTTTCTATATTCAATTCTGGCAATGAAATTCTTAATCCACGCGTACGAAGTCGCTGGTATCGGTTAGTACTAGATAATAGGGTTTGTCTCTAAACGAAATTTACTAACAAATCATACACTAACAGACCACGAGAAAAGCACAGCTTCACCAACCGACGTAACATTACAGAATAACACACACATCCGTCTGTATATCACCATTCAATAAGTTCTCAAAATTTCGTGATCACAATTGTTATTCTCACCGAAAAAAAAATGTCCTGTGTCCCTTCTACAGATGTAAAGTACTTTCTTGTCAAATTCCATCGTTATCGGTATAACCATTTAATCGTCAAAACGTAACAAGACAGAGACTTACTTCCGCATTTATAAAATTATTATTGCGGATCACATACACACATTGACTGCGATAGTAACAGCCCCCGAGGTATCATTACAGCGTAAAAAAGTGCACACCTACAGCACTGCTACACCGCCTACGATTTGCCAAGCATTGGACCCCTAAATTTGTGATATCTACAGTTTGACATGGAATCCGAACAACCGACAGTCCAGGAGTGGATAATAAGATCGAAAAAAACTCTTGAAAATCTTTGCTTCCACCGCGATTTGAACAGGAGACCACGTTAGAAACATCTGTAAGCAAGCGCATTAACCACTGAGCTACCACAAGCTATGCGGAAAGGTTCTACAGAGACGTACACATCCTACGCTTCAGTCAATCGTTTTTCAGTAATTTTTCAAAATTATATGACAACATGTATTTGGGTGAACGACAGTGCAAGTCGACTCAACGGCGGCACTGTCTACCTTTTTCTTGAAGCGATCCGGGCCATATTTGAACCTCAATTGTTTCGGTCGTATTCATGATATATGTTATACATTTCTGTTATATATAGATATCAGCAATCTTAGCAAACGCACTAAGTTTTATTTCGTTACTGTTCTTAGTTCGGATGTTATTCGGATTCAAACTTCAGTGATTTTGTCACTCACTCACCCACTCACTGACAGACTGATGATCATGAAAACTGTAAGGTACTTCCCGTAGCCGTAGAAAGCTGAAATTTGGTACACGAGTAGTATTTTACCCAATTATTATAATAAAAGTCTGAAACTCTTAGATTTCCATATACACTCCTGGAAATTGAAATAAGAACACCGTGAATTCATTGTCCCAGGAATGGGAAACTTTATATACACATTCCTGGGGTCAGATACAACACATGATCACACAGACAGAACCATAGGCACATAGACACAGGCAACAGAGCATGCACAATGTCGGCACTAGTACCGTGTATATCCTCCTTTCACAGCAATGCAGGCTGCAATTCTCCCATGGAGACGATCGTAGAGGTGCTGGATATAGTCCTGTGGAACGGCATGCCAAGCCATTTCCACCTGGCGCCTCAGCTGGACCAGCGTTCGTGCTGGACGTGCAGACCGCGTGAGACGACGTTTCATCCAGTCCCAAACATGCTCAATGGGGGACAGATCCGGAGATCTCGCTGGCCAGGGTAGTTGACTTACACCTTCTAGAGCACGTTGGGTGGCACGGGATACATGTGGACGTGCATTGTTCTGTTGGAACAGCATGTTCCCTTGCCAGTCTAGGAATGGTAGAACGATGGGTTCGATGACGGTTTGAATGTACCGTGCACTGTTCAGTGTCCCCTCGACGATCACCAGAGGTGTACGGCCAGTGTAGGAGATCGCTCCCCACACCATGATGCCGGGTGTTGGCCCTGTGTGTCTCGGTCGTATGCAGTCCTGATTGTGGCGCTCACCTGCACGGCGCCAAACATGCATACGACCATCAGTGGCACCAAGGCAGAAGTGACTCTCATCACCGAAGACGACACGTCTCCATTCGTCCCTCCATACACGCTTGTCGTGACACCACTGGAGGCGGGCTGCACGATGTTGGGGCGTGAGCGGAAGACGACCTAACGGTGCGCGGGACCGTAGCCCAGCTTCATGGAGACGGTTGCGAATGGTCCTCTCTGATACCCCAGGAGCAACAGTGTCCCTAATTTGCCGGGAAGTGGCGGTGCGGTCCCATACGCACTGCGTAGTATGCGACGGTCTTGGCGTGCGTCCGTGCGTCGCTGCTGTCCGGACCTAGGTCGACGGGCAAGTGCACCTTCCGCCGACCACTGGCGACAACATCGATGTACTGTGGAGACCTCGCGCCCCACATGTTGAGCAATTCGGCGGTACGTCCACCCGGCCTCCCGCATGCCCACTATACGCCCTCGCTCAAAGTCCGTCAACTGCACATACGGTTCACGTACACGCTGCCGCGGCATGCTACCAGTGTTAAAGACTGAGATGGAGCTCCGTATGCCACGGAAAACTGGCTGACACTGACTGCGGCGGTACCCAACCGCTGCGCAGCTAGCGCCCTTCGACGACCAACACTGCTGTTCCTGGTGTGTCCGCTGTGCCGTGCGTTTGATCATTGCTTGTACAGCCCTCTCGTAGTGTCCGGAGCAAGTATAGGTGGGTCTTATACACCGGCGTCAATGTGTTCTTATTTCAATTTCCAGGAGTGTATCTACCCCTCACCTACTCCTAATGTGAATTCGCTCTCTACCCTAATAACTCAATATACCTCAGATTTTAATTGTAGCGTGAGCTTACTACGTTTGTTAAATTTTACTTCCTTCCTTTTTTTACTCTGGACTTTATTGAAATTCAAAATTTTATTTCGACGACGACACCATAACATCAAAATTTCACTGCACTTTCAGTAACCTTGGAAACAAGTAATTTGGTACACATATATGGTTTTATCCTTAAATCATAATAAAAGTCTAATATTGGAGTATTTCACCGTATTTATTTAGTTGCAATCCCAAACATTAAAAATTCTGGAACATATTTGGGGCTCCGGTTGAAGCTATATGCCTGAGAATTTTTAATGCATTGAGATCAGCAAGTTTAACTAATATCTTAAATTTTACTTTGTTTCTACGAATAGCTTGGAAGTTATAGTAATTTTGTTTATAGTGGTAGTGAAACTAATGATAATTGCTCGGCAACGGCGCACACCCATTTTTTGCAGAGAGTGGGCATTGTTGGTAACATATATTGATCTCTTCAATTCTGAAATGTTCTTATTCACCGATTTTCAAATAGAACGACTGCATTAGAGTGGCGATTCAGAGGAATAAGCGATAAACTTACAAAAAGTAACGAGATCCCACAACAAGAATTCTTGTAAAAATAGGCCAAGTGTGGTGTTCATGTAGTGACACAAAGGTATGAGATCTTCTTTATAGCCAAGTCTACATTTTACAGTGTGTACTCACTTCACTTTTTGAAACAGAATGGTTTCTCTCGGTGTCATAGATCGTTTATTTAGGCTAAAAAATCTGCTGACTTGGCCATTATGCACGTCATAATTTTTACTGAAATTGAAGGCATAGTATTTACTTGTCAAATTCGAAAATGATCGAGAGAAATCTTGGCTTTTACGTATTTATAAATTTGATAAAGCTACACATTTATAGTATTTATATAGGTTAACTGAAACATGGCGTGCATAATGCCCAAGTCATCAGATTTTTTATCCTAAATAAACGATCTATGACACCGAGAGAAACTATTCTGTTTCACAAAGTGAAATGAATACACACTGTTAAGTGTAGACTTGGCTCAGAAGAAGATCTCATAACTTTTTGTCACTACATGAACACGAGACTTGGCCTATTTTTACAAGAATTGTTTTTGTGGGTTTTAGAGAACTTTCCGGAAATGATTTTTTTTGGCCTATTAATCCAGCCACTCAGTCGGTGGGCGTTTTTTGGGGATTACGTGTAGGGGATTGTTTGGTTTCTAGCGTCACAGCAGTTTTATTCAGGAAGGGCTAATAGGAAACACTATGACAGTACTACGAATCATTGATAGCTAAATTTTTTCATGATACCCATACCTTTCGAATCTGAACTATAGACACAGCCATGGCGCCAACTCCATGTGGGATTAATGCGCACTGATTTTCTCCGTTTTAAAGGACCAAGTGCTCAGTGAAGTACACGTTTCAAACCTAACCATTGCTACCTGTATGATATTATACGGACGAAAATTAAAACTTGTAAGTAATTTCTGAGGAAATAAAGTAAATGCGTATGGAATTATTGGCTGGGAGGCTCCAAATGGTAATAGGTCACTTCAGTGAAAACGTTCCAATCGAAATGTGTCGTGGCCATCTAAGTAAAATAGCAAAAAAAACCAACAGTTGCAATTGGAATACGATGAACGGAAGCAAAGTTTGGCACAATTGAATGTAAGGTTAAGGGCTCTGGATTTCTCAGTCGAAACGGTTACTCAAACCGGGAATATACCTTTTTTTTTTTTTTTTAACTGCTTAACGTCTCCTATAACAACTAGGTCTTTAGAGACGGGAAAGGATGGAGGGCAAGGAATGGGAAGGAATTCGGCCATGGCCTTTTGAAGGAAGCATCCCGGCATTCACCTGGAGTGATTTGGGGAAACCATGGAAAACCCAAATCTGGATGCCCGGACGGGGATTCGAACCGCCGTCCTCCCGAATGCGAGGCCAGAACGCTAGCCGTTACACCACCACGCTCGGTGGGAATATACCGATATCCGCGAGACAGCTAGTAGTGTCAAAAGGATACTGATCACCGTAACACAATAGTATAAGCTGTAGTACATGAGTTTATTATACTTTAACCATATCTGAAATTTGCAGTATCTGGTGACTGCATTACTAAAATTTAAAAGTTTCTCTTCTCCTTTGTAACATCATACACGAACACAAGAAAACTGTTTTCTGTATATGTGTTTGAGGCTGGTAGCATCAGATAAAATAATAAAACACCCTCAGCTTCTGAGTACATGTCACAAATAACTGACAAGGATAGTATGACTCCTCGTTCCAATGGGTCTTGGTTTAAGAGAAATCGAGGGTTAAAAATTGTACACGCTTAATCTTTGCCAGTAAAGGATTCCTTTGATTAGTAACGTGTGGAATGCAGTGCATTTAAAGGCATTGTATTCAAGTTACCAAGGTCGTGGGTTCGATCACTGCTAAAATCTTATTTTTTCTAGGTGCAGTTTTTTTTGCGCTATTACCGTTTGTAGCATTACAAATTTTTAGTTTTACAAAAAAAAATCACCAAAATATTAATATAATATGTTCGAAGGGTTAACAAATTTTTGTATTTCATTCAATATTTGAAACATCAATTACTTTGACACTGGGAACATTTGATCAAAGATGTATTTCCACAGCCACATTCCCTTTTTATTAATGTAATTTCATTTACACTTCTACATTTCGGTCTATCTTTCATCAATTTAAAACAAATCAGACATATTTCATCATTTCATAAAATACAGGAGCACGGTAAATTTTTTGAATAATGTAATGTATTTTAACAGACTCTTAACGAGTAGAAATTTGCAAGGAGTCGGGCGCTCTTTGAATCCCTTTTATTAGTATTTTTACTTGACTACAGAAATGCACATCACTTGGCAGACACAAAGTCTTACATTTCGTGGCTGTTGCTTTCACTGTGTAGTAATTGCCAGTTTCATCTTTGAAGACTTCATTCCGTAGCGCCGTATAGACCAACCATGAAAGGTAGGTGAATGTAGTAACTGAGAATAACATTCAAAGCATTTTCAGGCGCTGTTTTCCACATGGTTAACTTCCGTTTGCTGTATTCTCTACACTCTTTGTTAAGTTCTGTCTTCTTTTAGCTTTGTACTTAAGTAAAAACGATGCCACTGCAACGTATCATTCCCAATATTGCGATACGGAAGATTTTACTTTTATGTCAATTTTATCAATATATTCATTTCAACCCCCATATTTCTTGTTGCTCATTTTTTAACTTCACCTTCATATTCCGATGTTTCTGTGTCTCGCGTGATAAAACAGTTGATGAAAACTCAGTGACGTAAACGGATGGTCAGAAACCATAACGTTTTCATTATTTTTCCTTTCCAGAGGCTCTACTTGCATTTTCTTTCTTTTTTTATGAAGGTACAATGTTCTTTCGATAATTTCGCGAAATAAATTCGCGGATAAAAGGGCCACATAAATATGGTGAGATAAATTTACGACGAGATTAAAACTTTAGTTAGTGATTAAGGACGGCAATATGAATTTCTCAAATAGATCACAGCTTTCAAATGTGAGTAGAGATATAACTGCAGAAATACGGGTTCTACTGTGGTTTATTTTATTGGTTGATATATCCGTAGATTCATTCTGGTTATATAGTGAATTCGTTGTTTTATCAGCTCTAAAAAGCATCCATTCAGCAATATCGCCTTTTGATAAGTTGAAAGGAAAGTTTTCAGCTACAATAATAGCTCTAACGGCTTCAAAACAAAATAGATCTAACTTAAAAACATTGTTTGATATTAAGTCTTCATCTTCTCCTGCAACGTAAAACACGAAACATAAGAACATGTAACCAGTTTGAGTTGATGACTTTGACGTAAGCAATTTCAATAACGAAATGCACAATTCCGAGAATTATTGCGGACGGTAAATCATCATTGTCATTCTGAAAGCATTTATACGTTCAGACTTTGTTACATTAATGTCATTCAGTTCTTTTCTAATTAATTCAATCAGTCTGATACTAGTAACAAAATTATTGTCTGTTAGTCAAACAATTCTGCTTGATCTAAAAACTCTCACCGGAAAAATTAGTTAATACAATGAAACAGATTATTTTCGTATTTCTTAGTAGTTGTCGTCGTATACATCAATGATTCATGTCTATGATCTGTTCCATATCACTAACGTCTACTTGCTTTGCCAACATATTACCTATCGTATCACTTCTTCTCAAATTCTGTCTAAATGGTCCATCCATTTCTTGTTGTATCGTTCTTCTTATTCGTTTACTTATTCTCTTTACAGCTCATTTCGCATTACTTCATTTAGTATAGGCCTAAGTCTTCTTTGTTGATACCTAGAAATTTCATTTCAGATGCTCTAAGCTTTTTAACTTGTTGCGCAGGTTCGAATCCCCTTCCAGCCATCCAATTTTCGGTTTTCTATTGTTTCACAGGCGAATTCCGGGATGGTTCTTTCAAAAAGGCCATGGCCATATTCTTATCGGTTTCTTGCATCCTCGTACGTTTCCGCCTCTAATGATGTCTACGAATCGTAAAGCCATCAGCAAATAAAATAATTGTTTAAAAAACATAAAAACCGCCTTCAAAAAAGGGCACTAAAAATTTAAAAATAACTTTATACCTTGCTTAGAAGAAAATAAATCTAAATGGGCAATATTTTACATTACTGTTATTGAAATTTTTACATTAATTAGTTATTTTTGGAGTCGGTGCCAGCTGTCAGATCACGCAGATCGAATTACTGAACATTATTTGGTGTTCGAGGCCAACCGAGAGTACGATAAAAAATTCCAAATATTTTACAGCATGTCGTGAGGAAGATAGTTTTACTGCGGGAGACAGCTTAGGGAAAGAAATTAACGATATGTTATCTGTGGCTCGGCCTCGTTGGTCATCCAGGCACGTCTCTGGCACTTTAGTGTCAGTTGGTAGGCTGCATCATACAGTAAACACTTTATAGTTATAATTAAACTAAGGAAAAAGGAAACTGCTTTAGACAATATAATTACAAGGAAAGGGAAAATGACTCATCACTCACCAAAATTGAAGGCAGCGACGAGAGAAGAACATATATAACGAACACACAAATAAACTCAATATCTCGGTTATTCAACCTTATTCATGATGAAGAAAATGAGTCATGAGGCTCGGGAGGTGTGCACACACCGAGGGTTGCTACATGACTAGGGAGTAGGAACTAGGCTAGTATGAATTAATTATGTGCTGAAACATGCTATTCAGAAAATATTAAAGATCGTTGGAACCGCAGTTTTGAGCGTTAAGAGTGCTGGACAATGCCAAATGCCAGCGCCATACTGGCGCCGTCACCCACAAAAGAGCGGCGGGCGGGAAACTGTTACCTGGCAGAGGCAGTGTCCTCACCTTTCCCTTTGCGGGGAGACAAGGTCAAGCAAAATATGCGCGAAACCGCTGGCGAATGTTAGCTACTACACGAAACACGTGATTGTGGGATACATCGATTCACCAATCGTGAGTGGCTACAGGGTTCCCATTTGTTGATCTAAGGCTTTTGTTCCATGTGCGGAGAGGGGAAAGCTAGCTTTTCCGCGGTGAAAGAAGACGACGCCATGAGACTTACTTGCTGTTTGGACGAGCTTGAGTGCAGACGTCGACCGACACTCTCCTAGCTGTTGGTCGATGACTGCTTATAGACGCGTTCTGGCTCAGATGTGGCTGGAATCTGAGCGTTTCACCCGCTAGTAGCAATCAGTATGTGCTAGCGCGTACGGGTTCGCATCCTGGCAGTCAACAGTGACACAGAGCGGGTCACACATCGTCGAGCAGATGCGACTACGGTAACGTAACGACCGACGCAAAGGTCCACAGTTCCATAGGGTTTTATCGGGGCTTGCTAACCTGTAAACGGCTTCTGAGATAAGACTCTGCTCTCATCCTAACAATTTCTGAGCTAACCAATATTTTATGTTCACAACTTCAAATTTTAGGCATCTTGATCATTGTATTTAATTCAAACGATGCATTTAACTTTAGAGGGCGCCCCTGGGATATTTTTTTTTATAATGTTAACGTTAATTTGTTGACCTGCGATGTCACATTGATGCATGTTGACCTTGTAAAATCTTTGAGATAATTTAAATCAGTTATGTTTGCATTTATCCGGCAGATTGTAAACGCCGGGCCTTGCTTGCTTATTTTCTTTGGATATTATATTTAACGTAACTTTAAATGTGCCCGGCCTTGTATAAGCCAGAAGACCAAATAAATTGAGTATTATTTTGTGTAAATTAGATTCTTGTAGAAATCTATGTTCTGGTTCACCCATTTAACTAACCGCTAAATTGTAATTAATATTCTGATAAAAGTATTGGACATGATGGTATCCCCCCTCCCCCTCTCTCTCCAAGAGTGACCAATACAAGTTTTGTATTAAGAACATTGGAAAAAATTAAGGGGTGGATAGGGTGAGATGGGTTCAGTTTTTTCAATCCAAATGTTGACAGCACTTTTCTCTTTATTTTTGACTATACATGTCCAAAGTTCCATTGAAATCGGATAAAAAATGTGGATTTGTATAAAAATTAAGGGTGTTAAGGGAGAGAAGGTTGTTTTTTAGTTTTTTGGGTCAGAAACCTTTTCCATTACAAATTACATGCATATGCCAACTTTAATGGAGATCAGTTAAATGGTGTAGACTTTAGCTTTGTATAAAGAACATTAACAAAAATTAAGGGGTGGGTAGAGGGATAGGGGTTCAGTTTTTTCAAACCAAAAGTTGACAGTATTTTACTGTTTATTTTTTACTATACATTTCCAAAGTTCCATCAAAAGCGGATAAAAAGTGAGGGTTTGTATAAAAGTTAAGGGGTGTAAAGGGGTAGAAGGGGTGGTTTCTCAATTAAATTCATATGGGACCACTTTGGAGGTATACTCCAACCACTAAAAAAATTTCATTTAAATTGGTTCAAAATTGGCGAAGATATCGCAGAACATATATCCAAAAAGAAAAATTCAGACGAATTGAGTACCACATCCTTTTTTGAAGTCGGTTAAAAAATTAAGTTTTTGCTTTCTCATAACCCCAATATTTCTCTGACATATGGAACAGCAAATGTGTTATAAAGTCAATTTTGGGTGTCTATCTGGCTTTCAGAGATTAGTCCACATACCTACAGGTATTTTTTAATTTTACTGTTGAATCTGTTATGCTGAACGGCTAAGGTGCTTAAACTGAGTGGGCTGTTCTAAATGTTACACCGAGCGTGGTAGGTTAGCGGTAATGCTTTGGCCTCACTTCCGGGAGGACGCGGGTTCGAATCCCCACTAGGCCATCAATATTTGTGTTTTACATAGTTTCCTCAGATCACTCCAGGTAAATTCCGGGATGGTTCCTTTAAAAAGTCCATGGTCAAATTCCTTTTCGTTTCCTTGCCCCCAGTCCTTTCCCACCACTAATGTCCTCGACATCGACGAGGCATAAGGACATAAGAAAATAAAAAAATGTTCCTCTCCTAATATTATTTTTCAATATTCTTCCAAGATACGATTAGTGTTATGTAATCAGAAGTTAACTGTAATCGAGTGTAGGCGACAAAGCAGAGGGATAAAGGAAACGTGGATATTGTCTTGAGGAGAATTGTGGGTGTTTGAACTGACTGGACGATATTCGCTGTGAGGTTCCTTTGTTGGGTAGCTGTGACCGTCTTTGAACTTGAGTGGAATGCTTTGCAACTACCAAAGCAAACGCTCTGGCCGGACAAACAGACAACCTAACGTTACTGCCGTGGTGTGTCATGTGCGATATTCGGCGGCTGCTCTCTCTGTGGGCAGACACTGCTGTGTTTGCAGACCAAAGGCCGGACGGTTGATTTATTGACTATTGACGATTCACTGTCGCACTGAGGCGAAGCCTGTCGCGTCCAGAAGCGGCTTTAGACGCTGACCAGAGTTTGCTCAGCAGACATTCCTCATGTTCTTCACCACCTTTACCCAACATTTTGTGGTCGGCTGCCTTCGGTAAGGTTTACTCATCAATCGCAAGTCAAATTTGGAGCTTTGATTTTACGCTCACATGACCTTGCTGACATCTACTGGCAGGCAGTACTACTCACTATTTGAGGAACTGCAGTATTGCCTTCTGTCTCAGAAATGTGTAACTACGTTATGTGTGGGAAAAAGGATTTTTTTGTATATGAACTGTGTAGTTTATGAGGCGGAGATTGGTCTGTCTTGGCATTCGCTTTCATTGCTGCAGAAAATCGTCTAAAAATCGCAGTCAGGACGACCTGGGCTCGTGCCCGGCCGCATTGTACCTCCCCTAGCCTGTCTGCGGCCCCTCAGCGCGCTAACCACATTGGTGAGTTTGATCAGCAGACATTCTTCGAATTTAATGAACGTCATCTAAGCGAGAATGCTTTCTCACTGAGATCTGCCAACAGATAAAAAAGAAAAAAAAATGAGCGGTAACCCTCTGGCCTCGCATTCGGAAGGACGCGGGTTCGAATCCCGGTCCGTGCATCCAGGTTAGGGTTTTCCATGATTTCCTCAGATCACTCCAGGAGAATGCCGGGATGCTTCCTTCAAAAAGTCCATGGCCGAATTCCTTCCGTTTCCTTGTCCCCAATCCTTTCCCGCCCCTAATGACCTCGATGTTGACGAGGCATAAAGCCATAAGCAAAAAAAAAAAAAAAAAAAAAAAAAAAAAATCGTAAAGATGGGCCGCAAATCATGTTAAAGTGGTAGCCAAATACTTAAGTTATCAGCTTATCAGCCTAGTTATTCTAGTATTATGCGTGTGGAGCGTCGTTGACATTCTTAATCTCGTTATTAATGACCAAAGCATAGGCCCGATAGCCATTTTAGTTTAGGAGCCGGGGCCTTCCCTCTCCCGAATGAAAACGTATTTCGTCACATTATGAGCAAAAACAAATATGCAGAAATGTGTTAGCACTGCCGTCTACCTTCATGACAGTTGTTTCACACGAATGGAGAGTCCTTTTCTGAACAATCCCAGAATCCACTGGAGGGCCAAAAACTCCATGCTGCTCAACTAACAAAAAGATGACCGCCTTATCAAGCATTCTTATAGGGAACAAATAATATAACTTTATCACGCTACGTCTCGTGAGAACAGATGCATGCTGATGTCTACCGCTGTTGGCACTCTTGATTACACTTTTAAAATATTTCCTTATAAAAGGTCTCGAAAGTATTGTTCCGTCCGGTCAAAGGCTTACCTAACAGAAAGAAAATGTCCCCTTGTGTGAAGCTTCTTGCTGATGCTTTTATATCACATTATGTTTTTAAAATATGGATTCCTGATTCGCATATCGAGAAATATCACGGGAAATCACATGAAATAAATATAAGGCTCTCCAATATTCTTAGGCGCTGTGATGTGAATTCACGTCGGTAGTTTATCCTCCAGTTGGAAATAGCGGCGCTGCTTTATGCCAAGAGAAAATTTATCACAGCTCGAAAGTGGACCTACCATGGCATCTAATGAGGACTGATATTAAAAAAAATTCTTTCCTTCGGTATTAACGACTCATCGACGTCGAGGTCATTAGAGACGAGAGAGGATGGGGGACAAGCAACATGGTAGAATTGGGTAATGGCCTTTTGAAGGAACCACCACTGCGTTGATATCAGGAAGCAATCGAAATCTGCAATACAGAAAACCGGACTGGGATTTGAACCCGCGTCTTCCCGAATGCCAGGTACAAATTGATATCTATCTTTATATATATAAAAATCTCGTGTCACGATGTTCGTCCGGGATGAACTCCGAAACTACATAACCGATTTAGATGAAATTTGGCTTAATGTGTGTAATTTAGTCCAACTTAAAAGATAGGATAGTTTTTATCTGGATTATAGCCCTCAATATTTATTATTTGCGAAATAAATGTTCATTAAATGTTTGTTATAGGACAATGGTTTGTAATTATTTGTAAGCCAGCCAGGCTAAGTGGTCTGCGGGCTAAGTGGTTAGGGCGTCTGACTGGAGATGGAAAGGTCCCCGGTTCGAGTCGCCGTTTCGGCAAGGATTTTTATAGACACTTAACCCGGCATTAACCCCTGGCGCAGCATGCTGTATGAGGTGAAATACGCCAGGACGGTACTGTGGTTCGAATTCGACGTTAAAATGTAGGTCCCCTGTACCAGGCAGGATGGGCGGGCTAGGTAAAGGTGGCTACGACAGGGGCAGAATGCCCAGCCAGTAGAAACCATGTCACCAGATCATTTCGACCACACGTAATTATTATTGTAGTTCCATAAGTTTCTAACAGATGGCGATTTGTTAACTTATCAATACAACACTTGGTTTGCTATGTTGGGTAATCATCCAGTATATCACGTTCTGTTTCAATTTATTTATGCTACAGTTTATTCCTAACAGATGGCGGTGTGTTAATTTATCGAACAATCCAGTAGATGGCGTTGTATTTCGATTTATTTATGCTACGGTCTATTCCACGCCATATGTGTGAGTTTCTTCAATTTTAATTGTGCTGTGTATTGTGTTATAATTATGCTGTATTGTTGTTCATCGTTTGTGTGTCTTCATACCTAACGACAAAGTAATTACACTCATGAATACAACGTTGAAGAAAACGTTACGATAAATTCGAATCGTGTAAGCATTTATCATTTTTCTTCTTCTTTTTGTTATGGTCAGCTAGAGACCACGTGTCAATTTCAATTCCTCTCCTGTTGTTTTTTCTTTCTTCCTCCCCAGTACTCCTTCATTACTGCACTCCTCTCTACCTTTGAATCCTGCCATATTCAAAGTCTGCTATCGAAAAAATTTTCTTTCCATACAGTTCACCGGTATTATTTCGTTTCAAATCTTTCTAAACCTCTTGAAAGCCTGATGTCATCAATGCTATAAATGTATCAAAAAAATATCATTCTTCTTTTTCTGTTAGTTTTTTCAATGTTATTTTATATTTCCTCATTAGTTCTTAACTTCCATTTTACTGTATTTTTCAATGGACCCACTGTATTATAGTGTATTATTTTAAGGCTTTCAGAAAGGCACTTTTTTCTGTAAATCAAATATTTTTCAGTGAAATGTCGTCAAAGAATCTAACCTCGACAATGCGTGTAGCAGAGAGGCAAGACGCACGACGAGAGAGCTCATCAATCAGCAACACAAATCGCGGCAAGTAAGGAAGTTCAAAGAATCAGGACAGCTGAGCGTCGTATGCAAGAATCTCAAGAACAGCGTGATGAACGTCTGTGATAGAATATATCGAGAACAAGAGCGGCACGAGAACAGCACATAGCTACATTTAGAGAAAGAGAACGAGAGAGACAGTACATCAGCCGTGCTTTAACACGTGTATCATTTGTTCGTCTTGCGTTCCAATATGCACATCTGCACATTCTAAAACTGCAATCGGTGCAATGAGCAAAATATGCCAGTATTATCAGGCGTTGAAATTCCTTAATGAAGCAGCCGGCATGTGTTGTGCATCAGGAAAAGATGTATTATTACCACTAACCAATCCGCCAGAACATTTACAATCCTCCTTGCTGGCGAATCAAACGATTCGTTTTTTTTTTTTTTTTTTTTTTTTTTTTTAACTGCTTTACGTCTCTCAACAGTGAGGTCTTTAGAGACGGGAAAACATGGGGGGCAAGGATGGGGGCAAGGAATGGGAAGGAATTCGGCCTTGGCCTTTTGAAGGAAGCATCCGGGCGTTTGACTGGAGTGATTTGGGAAACCATGGAAACCCAAATCTGGATGCCCGGACGGGGATTCGAACCGCCGTCCTCCCGAATGCGAGGCGAGAACGCTAACCGTTACACCGCTACGCTCGGTGATTCGAAATTGGTTTCTTCTGCGCAAGACACGCAAATTCAAGTCTTGCTTCCAGATGACGTCTTTTGGGGCAGCAAAAATTTGCGATCTTACATCTGATGGACGTCATTTTGAAACTAAATTCAAAATACAAGGCCAGGTGTATCATAAGATTGGGTCGTTGATACCGATGCCAAACGATGATTCGAAAGTTTCTCCAAATCTATTGGAAATTGTGAGGAACGCTTGAAAACTAGGTGCCAGTATAATTTCATCGAACAAGCAGAAGAGAGAGCAATTGTGGTATTGTTGGAAAATTGTTTGGAAAATAATAATCAACTTATTCAATCGTGTCGCCACAATTAAAAAAGCACAACTATCAAATTGTCATCAAAGCTGATAAATTACCATCACGAGAACACGCTGGCAGATTCAACGCGCCAACCGTAGATGAAGTTGCAGTTTTTATGGTTGGTGACTCAGTTGATTAATGTCACACGTCAAGATGCAGGAATACATCCTCTTACGAGATACTGTTATCGGCAATATTTATGAAAATTTAAACGACAATGATATCGGTAATGCATTTATTTTACCTTCAAGCTATATCGGCAGTTCACGGAAGATGCAGGAATATATAGAAGATGCGATGGCTTACGTACGGCATTATGGTCGTCCAGATTTGTTTATTACATTTACATGTAATCCGAATTGGGAGGAAATACAAACTTTGCTATTACCAGGCAATCAATCAATGCATCGTTATGATGTCTCGGCACGTGAGTTCAAACAAAAATTAAAATCATTGATTGATTTAATCGTAAAACATTCAGTTTTCGGTGACACACGTTGCTATCTGTATTTGATTGAGTGGAAAAAGCGAGGTTTGTCTCATTCTCACAATTTGATTTGGCTTGAAGTTAAAATCCGTCCAGAAGAAATTGATCAAATAATTTCAGCCGAAATTCCGGACCCATTAATTGATCAAGAATTGTTTGATATTGTTACCAGTCACTCGATCCAAAGACCATGCGGTGCTGTTAACATGACATCGCCATGCATGGAAGGTGGAAAATGTAAGAAGCGTTTTCCAAAGGAATATACGAATGATACTATTACGGATATTGATGGTTGTACCACCGCAGAAACGCTGAGAATGGTGGCCAAACATTTACAACGCGGATGTCAAATTCTAGAAACCAAGTTGAAATTAACAATCAGTGGGTGGTACCTTACTCACCATTGCTTTCAAAACGTATAAGGCTCATATTAATGTCGAGTTTTGCAGTTTCTGTAAAATCTATTGAGTACGTTTGCTAATATGTTAATAAAGGCAGTGATTTGGCCGTATTTGAAGTTCAAAATGTAAATAAAAATGACGAAATAACACGATACCAAATAGGTAGATACATCAGCAGCAACGAAGCTATCTGGCATATTTTTAGTTTTTCGCGTCCATGAAAGAGACCCTTCCATCCAGCATCTTGCAATACATCGTGAAAATGGTCAACGTGTATATTTCACCGAAGAAAATATTTCCAAAGAATACTTGAGCCACAAAAACGACAAACCACAAACTGAATTTTTCACATTGTGTCAAAAATCTGATGTGTTCCTCCAATTCGCAAAAACATTATTATATACCTGACGTTCCAAGCTATTTTTCATGGAACAAATTAGGTAAAAAAATGGTAGCCACGTAAACAAGGGGAACCACATCCTTCGATCGCAGGCATATTCAAAGCAAAGACTTATACACAGTGCATCCGAAAAAACGTGAATGTTTCATTCAGCGTTTGTTATTGGTGAATGTTCCCGGACCAGCTTCTTTCGAATGTTTACGAACAGTAATAATGGTCGAGTGTTCAATACATGTCAAGATGCATGTCGCGAGTTGCAACTGCTGGTAGACGACAATTATTGGGACCTGACACTTGCTGATGCAGCGTTGACAGCCACGCCGAATAGTATTCGTCAAACGGTTTGCAATTGTTTTGACAACATGTTATCCAACACAATCTTCAAGTTTGTGGGAAAAAATATAAAAACAGTATGACTAAAGATATAACTGAAATTTCAGTTTATATAAATAAATAAAAAATAATTTATTTATTTATTTTATAAATATCAATTTTTATATAATTTCAATTAAGTAATTTGTGAGGAAATGAAAATTAATTTTTTTTATCATCGTTTGTCATTAATTTAAACTCCCCGTAACTCTTTACCAATTACATTTGAATTTCCAAATCAACTACGATGTTTTTGTCTTTATTAGTGAATATTAATTTGACTACTTGAGGATGTTTAGAATAACATTAATCCAACGTATTATAATTAGTAAGTCACAGCAACGCTTGACCGGGTCAGCTAGTACTCCTACAAATTTGTGAGCGAGTTGCATGTGTCTGAAGTCTTGAAATGGCATCAATCAAAAACTATTGCACAATTTGGTTGGGGTTTTCAAATTTTGCGAGCTTATGGTCTAGCTTAAAACTTGCAGTATATATTATGACTACGTGACCGAGGAACGGGGCTAGAAATTGTAGACATTTCAAAATAGGACAGATAGACACCACAGAACACTCTGTAGTTTAGATGAGCACTCCTTTAAAAGATCTCGTAGACTAATTCACACTATCACCCTTTGGAATCTGTTCTAGTTTTCACTTCAGTTATCTGTATATATGTACACACTTTGACAATAAATTTGGCCGCTTGCCAGTATTGCATTACTGTTTCTTGGGATGACATTGATGTCAGATTGTGCAAAATAAGAGTGATAGAATTTTTCAACGGCGGCCAAATTTATTGTCAAAGTGTGTACGTTCGTTTGGGCCAACTAGGACCACGTTAAGCCTTTGACTTGAATTTGCTGTGGATGTGTACACAACAGTGATTTAACTACGGTTGGTAGTCCTAGAGGGAACCTACACTCTAACGTAGAATCCAAACCACGGAAGCATTTTGGGGTACATCGCATCACATCACATTACACAGTAAGCTATGTCAGAGGTGAAGGTCGAGTTACGGGCTTATGAAAATCGCCGCCGAGATAGAGATTCGAACCGGGGATCATTCGATCTCCTGTCAGATGTCTTAGCCACTGAGTCACCAGGCCGCTACTACTTTGGTTAGTTATTTCTTCAGTTTTCTACAATGCATTACATTACTAAAAACACTAAAACCCATCTAATACATTCTTTCACACTGCTAAATTAATGAAGTAACTAACTTTGGAGAAACTTGATAATTTTATGTATCATAAATTAGTCTTACATCTTGAACAATATTCAGAATTTTGTCTTATATATTTCTTGTAATATATTGGAAATATGAGCCCAGAGTAGATACAAGGTGCTGGGTTATTATGTATCAGGATATAAAAAATAAAAATAAATAAAAAAATGTATTACATTAAAATAAACTGAATGCGTTAGTTAAACCACTCCATATAAATTAACACTTCAATAATCCAATGAAGTTGTAATATTTAGTTTTGTTCTTTATGTCAAATTTAATACCTGATACCGTGTTGTCGTTAGTCAAAACACTACATCATACGTTAAAACGTCGATAAGCGTAACGAAATTGTTATAAATAACTTAGTGTAAATATCTTTGTGCTGCATATCAAAACTAAATCCTGATAGAATTTTGCCTTTAGTTTCGTGATGTGTTCTGTATCAGCATTTTTGAGTCTAGTAAACTGTCATGGAAATTATATTTGACAATATAACCCCTTATATAATCCTAACTAAAGTTTATGCTTAGTGATGTAATCCCATACTTCTCGGTGGATAAGGCTAATACTAATATACAATAATTATCTGTGCATATTAATAGGAATAATTTTTCATGTAGCTGTAACTTCTTACATTTCATAAATTATATTACGTTAAAATTAAGTGATGCCTAAAACAAAAGTTTTCGATATTGGTAAAGTAATAACTAGAAGAAGGTAAAGTTTTAGATGAAATTTACATTTTTTGCTTCTTCACTTAAATATTAGCTACTGTAATAAAGCATTTATACAAGCATCAAGGTCGAAGTGTGCAAAGCAGCGGGCAAATGCTAGTTAGGAGATAAATAGCTCGGGAAATGGTGAAAATATTGAAGGTCCTCTTACGGAGGCACTTAATGACGCCCCTGAGAACGATACATCACCACCGCACACAACACAAAAAACACACGACCGCGTCCGTAGCTTGTTGCGAAGCACACGGGAAAAGCTATAAACTGCAAAACTGTATACTGCCATTCGTTCAAATTCTACTAAAAAACAATTAGTCTCATTTTAAAAAAGTTGTTTCTCACTCATACTGTCAAAATGATTACGGAATTACAACGAGCATCCTGTACAGATGCTTAAAACCTCTCAATGATTCCATTCATCATCATGAGGTTATTAGAAACCGTATGGAAGATTAAGAAAACTTTAAATACTGTTAATAGTAATAGAAACAATTATAAAAAGGAGCAGGAAAATTCCACGAATACAATGATCAGAGGATTGAAGGGATGTGGCGAACGAAAACTGAGGCTATACTTGGTTCTATCTCATGTTATCTCAGCAAATTAGAACATACTTGGATATTAAAATTATTAGATCATCACCAAATTTGATTGATGAGAACTGCGTGAGATCTTCGGAATGTTTAACGAAACTGGATTCTGACTGAATTCTGGAGTGTTTACTTAATTGAGAAACAGGTACCCGGGAACATGTCAAGAAGAAGGATATAACACCCGTACTTTATGTTACAGGTTTACTTATTGATGGTTGTATTTCTTTAATTGTTAGTACATAAATAAAGGGAGGTACACACAAGTTTGAAATCATTCTTTTTATATGTGATGAGAAATTTTTGGCTCCCTGGCGATACGAGGTGATTTAAATTACTGTGAAAGTACAGAAAATCTTCAGTTGACAGCTGTCGCCACAAGGATTATCTGCTGTCTGCCTTTGTGACTATTGCAAAGGAAATGGATCAGTTTCCCGTTGACGCTTATCATCCATCCCCGTCTGATGACTCGACAATCACACACCGATTCTGCGCTGCACACTGTGTTGCATCTACATTAATTGGTTTGCTACATAAAAATTTCACAGTGAGCGCAATTTATTCGAATAAGTGTATCAAACCAGTCTGGAGTAAGTGCGTACCGAGCAGACAAGAAATGATCGAAAATATTCCCGCTGAATCAGTTTCCGTAACGTAATACTGGTAATAGTTCCACAACCATCTTTCTATCAGCTACCTCATTGGATTCAGAACGGCCTCTGTGGCAAAATAATGTCAAGTTGAAGCATAGATTTTCTTAAAACAAAAGTATGAGGTAATGAATAATTTCCCGAATCAGGGGAGAATCTAGTGAGTGATTCGGATTGGACCGGGTAAGTTCAGCAGCTTCATATTTGGATGGGGTACACTTAACATTGTTGCTCGACACCGATCAGCCATTGATCACTGAGGGGAGCAAAGCTATCCAAGGTTTGAAAGCAGATTGACTACGTAACTGATGCAACTTGCTTTTGAAGACTTAAAAGTTGTACCTAGCACAGAGACTTACTTACAGTCTTGATGTAGCTGCCATATTCCGAGAAAACTCTGTAAAGCATTCATTTCTACGTGTTGTCTGTTTATTTCTGCATTTTATCAGAAACAACTGATTTATCTTTAATTATTTCAGAATTGCCCGCTCTGTTGGCTTAGGTTTTTGCGGAATCGTGATGGTGTCCGGCGCCTCACACGAGGGTACCTGCTCCGACTCTTGGTGGTGGAAGAAATTTTCATCACCATGTCTGGCCAGCAGGATACCAGAGGCTGTGGTGCGAAATTCTTAATCACCAGATTGTACACAAAGTCTTGAATCAAATCCCAAACCACTCCGCAGTGCGTATGGGACTGATGGAATATGATCTGTTGATGGTGATTCGTCCGTCGGAAGAGGATATCTGAATGAGCAGGAACCCGATTTCACCCTCCCCCTTCCTTAGTAATTCATTCAGTCACAACGCAAACAACATAAAACATCACAATCATCCACTCAAACAGTAACTCATCGACACTGTGGCAGACAAGGGGAAACACAGCAGTTAAACCTCACGACTCTGCCTTGGAGGACTAATAGTGGCACAGACCCTGTGTAGCCGGGTATAGCGATGTCATCATTTTCAAAATAACTTTCTTTAGTTAACCATACATTAGTGAACAGTTTGTTCTTATTTTGTTTTTAGTATAATATACCTTTAACCATAGTATCACCAACATTTTTTCTACTATTACTGAGCAAAGAAATAAACTGATTGGAACCCAGCTCCCTCTTTACTGTCTTAGCAAAAAGAGCCTTCATGGAAAAGAGAAATATTTTAGTTTGAATTATTGATCCAGGACCGAGAAAGAACTTTTTAAAACTCAATGTATGGAGCACAGCGCTTCATGGTAGCGAAACATGGACTTTAGGAATACCAGAAAGAAGGAAAGTTGAAGCATCTGAAATGTGATGCTAGAGGAGGATGCTGAAAATTAAGTTGGGAGATAAAGTACGAAATTAACAAGTTTTGGAAATGATGGGTGGGGTAAGAAATTTCTAGAAGAGAGACAGGACGGTAGGTCATATTTTGAGACACGCAGGATTGGTTAGTTTGTTAGTGGATAGAATAGTTGAAGAACCGGAAAAGAAGACAGAGATTAAAATATATGGAGCAGATAATTGAGGACGTGGATTATAAGGGTGCGGCAAAAAGATCTGACGGTTTTAAAATAAAAACAACATGAAAAATAAAAGTGATACAAAATATTTTATTGCTTATTACAGAAGGGTATTCATGCAAATTAATGAAAATAACATCAGAACAACCAATTTCATCCGTTTAAGATGTGAAGATAACGTCCTTTAAATTACGTCCGTCTTTGAACAAGCATTCTTCGAGCCTTGCACTGAAGCTGTTGAACGCCTGCTCTAACATTGCACAAGGCAGTCTGGCGATTTCTTGGCGTATGTCTTATTTCAGTTCGTCCAGTGTGTGGGGTTTGTTTGTGTAAACTCTTGCTTTAAGGAGCTCTCACAAGGAAAAAAATCGCAAACTCTAAGGTCTAGAGAGCGAGTTGGCCATTCAGTGTCCCCAAAACGCGAGATCACTCTATCATGAAACATGCTTGTCAAAACGTCCATAACCTAACTGGCTGTATGGGCAGTTGCCCCATCCTGCTGGAACCATATCCTACTGCGCACTAAACGATTTCTCTAAAGTTCAGGGATGATGAAGTTTTTTTAGCATCAACAAATAATGCTGCGAATTTACCGTAACGGTTCGACCACGCTCTTCGAAGAAGTATGGCGCAATGACACACCTTTTCGTTACATCACACCACACGGTAACCTTAGGACTATGCAGAGGACGTTCATGCAGTTGTTCCGGATTTGTAGCCGACCAATAACCAAAGTCCTGTTTGTTCACATAACCATCAAGATGGAAATGTGCCTCGTCGCTCATCATTAAAAAAATTTCGTCAGTCAGTATTGCAATCATTTCTTCTGCAAATGCTTTACGCTTTGCATAGTCCTTAGGCTTTAACTGCTGGACAATAGCCATTTTGTACGCGTGGAAGTGCAGATCGAAACACAAATTCGTCTTACCGAGCGGTCAGACATGTGCAAAGCAGCAGCTTGTTTGCGGGCCGACTGCCGAGGACTGGCTTCCACAGCTTCTTTTACTCGATCGATATTCTCTGGCGTCCTAGATGACCTTGGTCGACCTGTTGACTTCTTTTTTAACACTGAACCGGTAGCTCTGAAGGTGCTCACCCATAGCATAATGGTGTTACCAGTTGGGACTCTTCCTCTTGGACCCACGTTAAATCGTCTACGGAACTGCCGCTGAGCAGCAACGCACGAATCGTCACTTTTAAAAAACGCCTCGACAACAAACGCATGGTGCTCACCCGACCAATGTTCTGTGGCTACCACAAATGTCCACGTGTGGGCTCTGGATTGCGCCTATCCGCACCACCCCCCACCATCTACTCGCTCGACAATACGGCGGCGAAAACCGTCAGATCATTTTGCCGCACCCGTATATTGAGATGAAGAGGTTAGCTCAAGATAGGAAGGGATGAAGGATTTCATCAAACCAGTCGAAAGACTGACGACAGCAATACATATATATATATATAGGGTGTTACAAAAAGGTACGGCCAAACTTTCAGGAAACATTCCTCACACACAAACAAAGAAAATATGTTATGTGGACATGTGTCCGGAAACGCTTACTTTCCATGTTGGAGCTCATTTTAGTTTCATTAGTATGTACTGTATTTCCTCGATTCACCGCTCGTATTGTGGACGGCTGTGATACAATACGCCATTCTCCAGGGCTGCATCAGCGCATCAGGGATTCCATGCGACGGAGGGTGGATGCATGTATCCTCGCTAACGGAGGACATTTTGAACATTTCCTGTAACAAAGTGTTTGAAGTCACGCTGGTACGTTCTGTTGCCGTGTGTTTCCATTCCTTGTTTAATGTGATTTGAAGAGAAGTAATAAAATGAGCTCTAACATGGAAAGTAATCGTTTCCGGACACATGTTCACATAACATATTTTCTTTGTTTGTGTGTGAGGAATGTTTCCTGAAAGTTTGGCCGTACCTTTTTGTAACACCCTGTATATTACCTGAAAATATAACGTTCCTTCCCAGCGTCGTAAAAGGGGTGTTGGATAAATGTTGATAATATACTTGCTTCGTTGAAGTTCTTTCTGTTGAACTTCGTTTATCCTGTTGTCTTCCGTTGCGTATTTCTCGAAATTGATAGTTTTTAAGTCACTCGTTATTATGTGATGCTACCCAGTTCCGACCGTGGAAGACGCATTCACTACTATCGTTATTTAGATTATATCGTTCTTAATGATCCTGGGAACATGGAAGACGTTTCTATCGCATTATTCACTGTGGCGTTAATTATATGAGCAGCTCATAATTAGCATGCCTACCAAAGACAGAAAACGTCTGGACAGGAATTGCTGGTATAACTTAATCAGATAATCGCTACTGTAGAGTAGAATCATCAACGACAACTATTCCTGTGACGTAATATCATTCTTCACCTGTGTCGCTGACTCGTGTTAGGTTGTAATAACTCTGTGAAATGAGAATTTTATATCCAGAAATGTGAGCCAGAGTGTCTTCCTGACTTTTCGGAACTGAACGTTTAATTCGGTCATATTCAACTACGTATGAGAAAACCATTTGGAGGAACTGGACACCTATTACGGGTAAGGACTAATGGACTGAGTATTGACAAAGGCAGAAACAATGGCGATGGTTTGAAAGAGCGGCGCGTTGCGAACTCTTTGATATATCGTTGCAGTCGTGTGGATGGGACGCAATTTCGAGCAGCGTTTACTTTGAAGTCAAACCAAGGGGAGCCCCTGCAAGTGCTGCAACCAGAGTGACGCCGCCGTTAGCAAGTTCACTGCGTCTGTGCGCTTGCTACTTCTGTCGTACCACATTAGACAACAAACGAGCAACATGACCTGTTCTATAATTACTGCCACAGTAATTATCTGAGAACCATTAGTGTTCCATTTACAGATTCTTTCAAAACTATCTTGTATCACCGTGTTTGTTACCTATTTGTACACTCAAAAAAAGTGTGATACGACAAATGTACCAGAAATTCTTTTTGAATAAGTATAATGTAGAGCAACAAGTTCAAAATGGAAGGAAGCGTAGCAAGTGATACAAGTAATTAAAATTAAGGAGATAGATAAGTGGATGAAATAGGAAAATTAAAAATGCAATGGAAACTAAAACTTACGGTTCTTTCAATTCTATAACATGTATTTAATACGGAATCCATTCCAGGCAGACAGTTTATAGTTATTAGCCTTTTCGGTGGGTTAGGTCACGACGAAGTTCAAGTTCACGGTTTCTGTTAGCGAACAATACAGATATGGAACCACCTATTGGAACTTATCTTCTTAACAAACTCCAAGATTTGCTGTTCTTCTTTTGATTTAACTGCTTTTACTGCATACGTTGGGTAGAAATTCATGAAAGTGCGACTACCCTAGAACTGTCTACCTCCTTATATGTTTTCCTTATACACCTGTTCCGACAATATATTGTAATACAACATAATTATTTTTTTAACTGCTTTACGTCTCTCAACAGCGAGGTCTTTACAGACGGGAAAGGATGGGGGCAAGGAATGGGATGGACTGGGATTCGAACCGCCGTCCTCCCGAATAACATAATTAAGTTCCGAGAGTGTCATATATATAAAATCTCATGAAGTGGTGATTATATTTTTTGGTGTTATAGCTGTGTACCTCTCCGTGGAACATTATTTGGAGAATGCATTTCTGTATACGATATCTGTGAATTGTGTTCCGCCATAAGAACAGTCTTGTAGTGCGTTCTGTTAACAGAGGCGATTCAGTGTCATTCTGCTCGCTCTCCCCTCAACTGCCATTACCCCTACATGTGAAGGGGAAAGAGTTCCCGCTGACAAATTTAATACTCACCTAATGGGATTCAGCGGTTTGCTTGGAGGGGTAGGCAACGGGAGGCGGCGGAGAGTTGAGGAGGCAAGGGGAACAAGACCTTAAGACACCAGTTGAAAGTGAATAGAGTATAGTCACCAGCAGCAATCTAACCAAGCAAAAATACACTGTTGTGTAGCAAGTTATTTTCATATAAGTTACTACTGTTATAGTTAGAATGTAGGTGACTGATGAGTGTGTGCTAAGTGCAGTATGTTATTCTTTTTATGCATTAGTTTGACAGGAGGAAGAGGGTAATACACCATGCCTACCCAACAGGCCCGCTATTCCGAAAGATACTGACGGCCACCAGTTTGAACGTTTCCATCCGACTGACAACATTGTCGTATGTTCTCACTGGAGACATACTGCGTAGAGGATTGAGATTTATCCTAGTATTTTTGTGCACTATCCGGTGATTATGAATTGTACACCTCCACATTTCCTTGATTAGGTATCGAGCGGTGAAAATTTTTTCCAGCTACGAGGCTCAAACGAGCTAAACTTGTGCCATACACCAGACAGAATTACTGCGCCTTAGTTTCCACAGCCGCATGTACAGTCTTCAGACATTATGCTGACATTTCCCGTCATTCTTCTAATAATCAATGTATTTACAAGAACTTTGCTCATCTCATACAGTACAGACAGGAAAAATGCAAAAATGTCTATAAAATTTGATAACTGGAAGCAGTTATATGTTAGGCCTATACAACGATAGGAAAATGTAACTTGTTAGAATTATAGTAACAAGTATCAAATGAATATTCAGAAATTCAAGTTAAATTTTTAATTTATCGCGATTTCGACATTCATAGTATTAAATGAAGTCAATGTATACAAATAGCATTTGTATGAGATTATCTAACTATACCTCGTTAAGATTCACACATCTGATTTGAGTACATAATATACAACCGCGACAGTCATAGAATGTGGAGTTATAACTGAACTAAGTAATATTAATAAAAAATATTTCATTCAAGTTCAGAGTTGTTACTTAGATTAAAGTCATATGTATAAACCGACCTTGGTCATTGAGCGTCTGGGATTTCGAAGAAGCGGGTTTCCATGGAGTCCTCTCTCGTCTATATTGATCGCAATAATGACGAATTGTAATGAATTAGAAGGATTAAAGTTATTACTGTATCCAAATTATTTGTAACGCAACTGTGAACGTTGATTTAGTTAACAGACTTCTTTTAAAGTCTAATTTTGTCAGCATCAATATTATTAGTTCAGGAGAAAACAATACTCTCATATGAAACTCATGTGTTGGCTACGTACGTATTATCATTAGGTGATAATCAGGGGAAAATATTGCAACTGTCTGTAAAAATTAAGGAAAACATGCCTTCCGGATAATTTGGTTGCAAGTTTGTGCTTTCAGAAAGCCCTGATCACTCCATTCATAAAAGTTCCTGCAAGGTCAAATACCTCAAATTATTAGAGAGAAAAATGCGATGTACTTAAGAGATGGATATCAAAGTGATACGACTAATAAAATGTTAATTCGCCTTGGTCCTGCTCATGCTCTTCAGTATGAACATCTTCGGTTTTTTTTGTTTTTTTTCATGTAATGATGTTACAGAAACGTAGAAAATATACGAGTAGAACAATTATAATGTCAGGAAACTGCGATAATAAGTACACCTCTTAAATTTTAATAAAATACGGGAAAATAAATTACGATGGAAACATTTTTACTAAATTGTCTTGCATGAATTAAATACCAGTGCAGATCATAAGTTTTGTTTTATCCAAAATGAGCCAGTTTAATAAAGAAGCTAATAATGGTCGTGCACCATCGGACAGCTGTTGAGTGTGGACAGAACCAATTGTAAGTTAACATCTGTTTGCGAGTCAGGGTTTTGAATGGACTGACACTTTAAGTTGCAACGTAAAAAGGGAAAAAAATTATGCGTGATAACTATAAATATTTCTCAAACGGTATTCTACCTCTAGCCTTTGACTTGTTGAAAACGGCTTGTAGAAGTAGTTTCTGCATCTGATGGTAAGAGTTGAGAATACATATACGGTATAATTACCTTACAATAAAAGCTTTTCTTTATATTGCTCACAACTTACAAAATATATTCGACATAAGTTTTATTTAATATTTATCTTTTCAATACAGGTTATAATAGATATTAGAGCGTTCTGGTAGCTCAGTGGCTAAGGCGCAGATATTAGTGACAAATTTCCAGGATATACCGTTTTTGAGATAACTCCGTTAACAGAAATGGTCCAAAAATAACATCTTTGATGGCCACCCATGTCTTTTGTTTTCCAGTGAAATGTTGGTTGCACCCTTCGGAACAAGACGTACTGAAGTAGTGTGTCAGCGATAGAATGGCCAGTTGTTTTATTACGAGAGCTAAAGTTTAAACTATAATCCAAACTAGGAAGCGTCCTGGCATACCTCATACGGTGTAGCTGGACGTTGAGTCGATCCCTGATACCTGAACCTTAAAGGTGGGTGCTTGAACCATTGCGCATCAGGGCAATGATTCCTCTACTATGCAGCGATTCCAGTTTCCTTTTTTAAAATACGTTTTACATTGATTTCCGTTGTGCCCAGTAGTTATGTCTGGGAACTGGGCCATATAACCCGTTGCGTGTAATAATTTTCTCCGCGGACTGACCAGAACATGTGACTGGTGTCCTCCGATGACGCATTTTTGAGTGTCAGTCGCTCAAATGTGTACTTATAATGAAACTATAGCCAGTAAAAAATCTGTACATCTGAAATATTTTTTTTAAATGAGTTGGGCTACTATTATCAAACTATAGAGAAGGAATAAAGTGTTTTTTAAATTTGTGTTTGTCTGTCCGTCTGCGTTTGGTTGAATGGGATTCACGCAAGAACTATTGGTCGTATTGTCATGAGGTTTCGATTAATGTATAGTCCTTGGTCCCACGGGCAAAATGGGATATGTTTCAATTTAATGTGACACTGTAAAGAGATAAACTTAAGATAATTTTTAGTTGAACGTGGTTCATACTAGAACTACTGGTTGGATTCTGATTGAGTTTCGATTAATATATAGCCGTTGGTCACACGAGTAAATAAGTTATGCTTTAATTTAATGTGACATCGTAAAGTTTAGATAATTCTTCGTTTATTGCGATTCACGCAAAAACTGCTGGTCGGATTTCTATGGAGTTTCGAGTAATTTACATCTCATGGTGACGCACATAAAATTTCATATCGAGGTGATGTCGGAAGACTGAAACATTTACCAAATTGTTATAATTTTTGGATAAACGCTATTCACATTAAAGTAGTGGTCGCATTTTGATAAGGTTTTGGTGAATGTGTAGCCCATCGTTGCTCGGTTGAAACAGGGTTTGTTTCATTTTGATATGACATCGAGAAAGATTTGATAATTTCCGGTTGAGCGCGATTCACACCAAATACTGGTAAGACTTTGATGGAGTGTAGATTAATGTACATCCTGTGGTGACGAGGGTAATATGTGTCGTTTTGATACGATTCCAGAAAGTTGGGAAATTTACCGTATTAGAATCAAATTTTCATTGAAAGATTTTCACTCAAAAACTACTAGCAGGGTTTTGATGTGGTTTCGATTAATGTACAGCTCGTGCCTTTCCAGGTAAAATTGTATGTGCTTCATTCAGATTTGATGTCGAAATATAAGAAATTCAGGAAATTTTTTCGTTGAAAGGGAGTCATAAAAAAAACAAAAAAAAACCCAACTAAGCAGTTTTGATTTATGCATAGCCTGTGATCCCGCGGGTAAAATACTATAGGATTCATTTTTCATTTTGATGTGATGACGAAAAATCGAGGAATGAAAAATAAAACAATCTATAAGTTAGTATTTGATGGTATGACACTTCTTTCAGTCGAAATATTTAATCGTGTTTTCTTCTTACGAGCAGCATCGTATTATTCAGAGGAATGAAGTTACAGTTCGTCGTGGTGATGTTCATGCATAAAGATTTCAGTGAGTCTCAGTCCACGAATGATTTTAAGCATTTTGATCGTGACCTTAGCTACAGTTTTTTTTGTTTGTCTTCTATACTTAATTTCCACTTTCTATCTTTACCTCAGTATATATTTAAATTTGATGATGGGACCTTATGAGGGAATCTAACTCAACCAGTGATTGCTCAACTATTTTGTTTGCCATTTCATTAACTCGAATACCACAAGGACGTTAGACCCAACCTGCCGTAGCAGCTTGTTTCTGCTTTATTTGTTAATTGTTATATAATTTCATAAACTAGATGAGCGTTTTGTTGCTAGTTCGAAATTATTAGTGCTCCATACTAATACGATATTATGGTAATTTGTTGTTAATGTCATTCTTCAACAACTTTAAAATCCCAAATTTGTTGCTGGTTGTTAGTTCAGCTGTCATTATTAATATTTGCCGATTTTTCTTGTAGCACATAGATCTATTAATCCTGTTCCCCGGTAGTTTTATGAACTGTTTGTGTATATTGCTTTCGTAGCCGCCAACTCGACTTCCTGCTACTTTACTGTTTTAATTTGGTAGATGGCGACTGTAATCTGTTATTTTAGGCACAGAGTCTTTATGAGTTCTCATAAAGTGATGTTATTACTGTCTTATATAACTCCTTTGTAGGCCTATAATGTAGAAATGGTCTAGCGCGGAGGGTCGTCCAGTTTGTTTAGCCATTTTCTTTCTATGCAGCACGCTATGGAGACTTTCTGATGTTTTCTTTAGTCATATAATTGCCTAATGGGTAATGCATTCATAGTATTGATGCTTCTTCCTGTACCAGTGCATCTGGCCTACAGATGTGATTTGTGAGCTAAAAGAATGGCAGTAACTATTTCAATGATTTTTCCTAATAGTACCAGAATGAAAACATTGGCATAAGCATTGGTAAGTACCACTAATAACTTTCTGAAGCATATTTGAATTTCGGTTGGCAATTGTTCCACAAGGTGGCCTCGTAGATCAGGCGGTAGAGCGTCTGCTCTATGGCTAAGTCGACCGGGGTTCAATCCCCGACGAAGCCGAGGACTTTTTCCTCGAAGCTGAATGTCCGGAATGGCTCCACAGGCCCACTCTTCCTGCTACGAAATGAGTACCCTAGAGGAAACTACGTGGGAAACTAAAGAAAAAGACCTACACCATGTCGTTGACCACGGCACGTCCACGCTAGCACCTACGGTCAGGAAACAGGAATGCGGAGCTCTACCTACGGAAATACGATTGAAAGCTGTGAAAACCCACTGCCTTTACCTTTTTTGCCTCAAAGAAGATTGATTGGCTTGTATGAATCTGTTTCATTACCCTTCTAGCTTCCTGGTTTTTAATTGATTCAACCCTGACTTTCTTCACAGTAATGGCAATATACTAGCACTTTCTTTTCTTTATATTCGTCCAATGCTTGTTTCCGCATCCACCATGTCAGCTCTTTCTATTAGAAGAACGAATGCCGATCCTCCATAATTGTAGGCGCTGTCTGTTTTTATCACTGCCAACGCCCTCGGTAGCGAACCCGGTGTAAAGCAGAAGATGTGACTCTTCCTCTTCTGCTGTTCCCGATACTAAGATCTTGGGAGCAGAGAGGTGATGCCAATGTGCACTCTTGCACTCCTAAAGGTGGCACTTATTTATGTTGGGGGAGTCCGTCCTTGGCCTCGAACTCCAAATTTTCGGGGGTGTCTGCTGCTGCGGTGCTTAGTTTGGTTCGACTTGGCGCCTGTATGCACTGGCCTCTAGCTGTGACAACAGATACTCTGCCATGTATGTATGGATACTGTAGCGCAAGGGTCTGAAATGAGGCAGCACTGCCTCTGAGCTCAGCGACAGCCTTGCTTGTGTGCTAACATGGTGCCCTGTGAAGCTGGGGTGAGTGCACGTGACCCTGCGCCCTTCAGCAATGCCTCGATGCGTTGGTTGGATGGGAGAAAGTGTGTGCTATAAGCGTGCTCTGTTGGTCGTTCAGTCTCTGTGGTTCCCGCGGCGTCTCCGTTGAGGGCGCTGGTGCGGGACTATCAGAGAGATTTACTATACGGCTTGATTTTGGAAGGGTCTTCGGCCTGGTTCGTGACGGGTGCCGCATCCGTGTTGTTCCTTAATGAGTGATGAAGCTCGCCTTTTCAGACTATCCCTGCTACCATGGTGGGTAATTCTTCAGATGGCCTAATCCTATGGCGGAGGAGGCTCGGTAACTAGGTATTTTTGTGGTGGGATTAGTCTTAGATGACTGAAAACTTTGGTACTGACTTAACTCACTGTATCACATAAGGGAAACAAATGAATCATTTTCTTACCATGTTACAAATATTAACCTAGTTTTACGAATGGCAGTTTCCAGATACGGTATTACCAGGGAGTACTCTTGATAGAACGTGTATTGTACTGGAGTATTCTGTTAATCGTGTATCTCCGTGTTAATGAAACGTGGGTTGTGGATTAAAGTACCCCCCCGGCAAAAAAAAAAAAAAAAAAAAAAAAATGGTTTGAAAGCTCGAATCTTGTCAGGTGAAAGAAATATTTGAATTAATAACGACCATACGCCGCCAAACAATATTTAAGTAACATGATGTAGGAAAAAAACTGATGTGATTTATTGTATTAGTAGATTTTATTTTAAAACCTGTATGCTCAGATGTCTCTCCGCTTTTACTCTTTTTTTCTATTTTGATGATAATTTCCACTAGTTGCCCTTCTATAATATTGATTAAATGTTTCACATCCGTCGTCTGATCGTTATGAGCGATACGATTTGCAGTAATCGTTGTTACTCAAACAATTTTCGTTAATATTGTCGCCACATGTTAGTGAGTCCTCCCCACTGTTTATGTTTAAAGCATGGCGCCGGTGTTATATTATACATTATATCCAGTTTTACTGTTCTCATCTAGTTATTCTTACACTTTACACATGGAACGGATTTTCAGATCTGAGACTGTGTCGATCCGTCTGCTAAGTAGGTTGGATAACGTTGATGATAATTTGGTGCATTGACTTATTATCTATTTTTAAGTAACCCAAAGCTTTTCTAATCGACATAACGCTGCAAATTTGTGTGCTTTCTGGCACGTTCTACCTGTCACGTGAAGTTTTCCACTACAATGACTTCAAACAGTGCACTTAGTTGTTAAATGTCTCTCACAGGACACATGCCCATAATGTAAGGAATTGTGACTTATACGCTCAAGTAGCGTATATGCGGTAATCTCACAAAGCGGTCCATCAAAGCATTTTTAGTAACTGATTTCGTTAATTTTGTTACCTCATCTACTTATCTCTGGAACACAAAATCAAATAGTATCTCCTGTTTATTGTAATATAACATTACATCAAACGGACAAAGATTCTTATTAATGGGATAATTAATGAGCAGAATCAATTATTAAAGCACTGTATCATGATATTAATATAGAGTGTAATAGAATATAAGTGAGAGCAATGTGCTGAAAGAATGAATAATGTAAATGACGTCAGGAGTCAGAAATTTTGGAGGCTAGTCTCCGCAAGCGTAAAATTAATTAACCCAGGCAATGTGACAGCACGACGCCAAGACAGATGTCCCTCTTGTCCAATCTCCATGAACTGAAATACTAGCCAGTAGAGCCGGGTTTAACTACATGTCTGAGAATCGTGTAGCAAACCCCAAAAGGCAATGATTTTAATTTACTACTGTTCGTGGAAATTGCTACACCAGAAGCACGGAGGACGTGTCGAACAGAGAAACCATAATAATTGTTTAAGACTGCAGAGAGATGGCTTGCTCGTAGGGCCAGCAGCGCTCTCTTTTATGTGACGGACAGGTCAGTGCTAAGCCGCATTCCCACGACGTCTTGTAACCAAGGTGGGACGGGACGGGACCTCATTAGCCGAAGTGTACGAACGAGCGCGCGCCGCAGGTTAGCCCTCGCTTACCTCGCGGCCACCTCCCCACCACGTTGCATAGTGTCGTTTGGCACAGAGCACTTTACAGCAACAGAAGGGGTGTGCACCGCTACTGCAAACCGTTGGCAACAGCGCTCCACTACGTACGCCTGTGATGTTTACCGACACAGAGTGGGTAGCTGCGTCTCGTCCACTACGCAGAGCCGCAAAATGAAGGGGTGACTTACAAGAAAGTGCCGGCACGTCTCGTCGACGTCAAAGGGCGCAATATCAGCGTGTGAGTGAGTTCGAACGTGGCAGAATGGTTGTTCTCAGGGAAATATGTTTGTCGTATCGTGAGATTCTGTCTCGTACGGGACACGGCGCTACGATTGTGTGGAACCAGATGAGGCTCGTACACAGTCAAGAGCGGGTACTGGACCACATAATCAGACCACAGCGTGGGATGACCGTCATCTTGTCCGCATAACCGTAACCAACTGAATACCTTCATGCATAATGTTGACTTTGCTTTGAAGCACTGCAAACAGATGTGGACATATATACGTTGAGAGTTTGACGCCATCTGCTGTGGGCTGTGTTGAAAGCACGTATACCATTAACCAGAAACTACCAATACTTAGAATGCAATGGTCACGTGAATACCGTCACAGGTATGCTGAATAGCAAAATGTAATGTTTTGGACGAGACCCGTTTCAACTTGTCTTACAGTGATGACCACGAATGTGTCAGATGCTATAGCGATGAACGCAATCATACAGACCACACTGTTGAGCAGCATAGCGGAAAAATTACAAGTGTGATGTTTAGAGGCGTTATTGGCTATAACATGCAATCTCACCTCCCACATGTTGAGGGCAATCTGAACAGTAACCACTACATCATGGAGGTTTTAGAACCCGAGGCAATGCCCTTCCTGCAGGCATCTCTATATGTCATATTTCAGCAGGACATGTAGTGAAGATTATATAAGTCTTCTTTGAAGAATGACGGGTACCACTGCTTCCCTGGTCAGCAAGTTCTCCTGATATGTCACCATCGAAATGTATCGGATGTTGTCGGTCGGCAAATTGTTCGTTCTGGTCCTCCAGCAACCACTATCAATTCTTTGTGGACGTGCAAACAAACAAAGTAACAGTATGTTACCCAGCAGCACATACCTACACTCATATATTCCAGGCCAGTACGTTTAGAGACTTTGATTGCAGCACGCGCGGGCTTCACACCCTACACTGATTTCTCACGGTCATAGTGTAAGTGCAATTCTGTAATTCTAATCATTTATGTATAATCATGTCCGTAATCTGTGGAATAAATTTCATTGTAGTGACAAGCTTCCTTGGTATTACAGTTTTCACAAACTGTAGTCTAGTAAGTCAGACGAAGTAAAAAGCCAAAGCTGGCCCTAATGTTATATAGGCGAAGTGTAGGATGCCTATTGGCTGGGCGAAGAGGTTACTCAGCGTCTATACAAAACCACACCATATAAAACGCGTTATAAGCATGTTTTTACCGAGATTCCCTGAATCGTCTGATTGAGGGAAATTAAGTTTCGCCATCTGTTTATCAAACATGTACACTATGCTCTGTGTGATAAGGTTATATTTTGTTTGTGAAAGTGTGGTCTATGAGGCGAATATTAGGAACTGTTCCAAACTTTGCCTTGGTGATAACAGGAAACCAACTAAAAACCACAATCAGTACGGCTGGTACGCACGGTCATACAGGTAGGTTAAGCTACATTGCTTGGTGAGAGAGCATGTAACTAAAATAGTACTAAATAAAGCTTTGGAATGTTTAAGAAATGTGTTATTTGGAAATTTAAATATTCAACCAGTAGCGTGAACGTATTACGATCTTAGTAATCTTCTAGATATGTTCAATCTAGGAAACGTAGTCGATTTCCGAAGGGTGTGAATAAATGATAAGAAAGATTACTAGCGGGAAGACTAAAAGTAAAAAAAAAAAAAAAAAAAAAAAAAAATGGCATTTGACCTTATAAACATTCAGCCAACACTGTACTGTGTTATGCTTCTCCTCTGTTGTTAACAATCGCAAGTGAAAGGACAACACAGTGTGGGTAGAAAACACAATTACAACCACACATGAAGTAGACCGAATTCGAACATGCGACCCGTGGACTGTGAAGCCAGCCCTTTAACTCTGCGCTGCAGGGGCGGGCCCGCAGTGGAGTATTACTAACTTACCAGTAACGAAATAAGGATTGTTAACAACTCTCAGTAGCAGTTAGGATTCCGTACATTGTGTGGTTGGTGCTACTGCTTCAGTGCATGGGAGCGGTGAGATGCGACGACGAGTCCTGGACCCCCGCGTACCAGCCGTCCAGACTGCGGTTCCCCGCAAACATCCAGTAGAACGCTGGGATGGTCCGCAGTTTCCGCCTCATAAACTACAAATCTCACAACCAGAAATACACCTATCACACCGAACGCAAGTTACACTTTTCCGAGACAGATGGATCACTTAAGCTCGCTCCACTATAGTAGGTTCTTTCCGGCAAACGGGAGGGTCCCCAATCCGACCCTGAAGCAGACGTGATGACTACGCTTCCAAACCTTAGAAGCTCAGGGTGGTCAGTACTCACGACTCTAACAGGCCCCATCAGTCCAATCATTAAAAATTGCTGACTGAAAAAAAAGTAGTACGTAGACGGGTGTAGAACTTCAGATTTGGCTATAGACACTTCTGTTAGAATTGAAATGACGTGAAAACAACAGGTGTAATATACAATTGGGACCTATAACAACGACGAAATATTACATTCTGCGTCCGTATCCACTATGCGTATAACACCATGTGACGTAATACAAATAAATGAATTATTTCCACTCGCGACAGATCCGCATTTTCCAATACTGTTTGCCGCTATCGGCGATCTCATTTTTAATTTTATTCTGCTCATTACAATTGCTACTATGTTAGTGATTTCGCCGCTTACTCAGGCAGTATTTGATGGATTAATCTGCCCAGTGACGTGGCTGCAATCGCTCTCATTTCCTTCTATGTATAGAGCTGCATCAGACATTCCATACCAGATCCACACTTTTTTTTAATTAAAGGATATATCGATTTATTCACCGATCCTTTCAAATATACACTCAGTTCTGCCATCATTAGTTGGTATTGCCAATATGTGTAGAAGATTTTCTGCTTTTCTACATATGTCGCTTTGGAGTTTTCAACGTAGATGCTAAATAGGAGAAGTTATGCGACTGCTACTGCAAGATACTGACACCGCATTCACCTTAATGAGTATCCTGCCGCTGGAATACCGCATGCTTATAAAATTTTGCTTCATTAGCTTCCCTTAAAGTAAATACGACATTAACGGTTTTGGAGACACGGATTTTTTTACTGTATACTTGGAACAATATATTTGATACATCGAATTGAGCTTCTGCGTTAAAAATATTGAATAACTAGGTGAAGAGGGGATGACATTCTGCAACGTGCCATGGCTATTTAATAAATTAATGAGGGAAGATTTAATACTATAACGGAGGGACAGGATCGTCCCTCTCTTCTATCAGTCTTTAGCCAGAAGGCTACCTTAGGTGCAGCTCCCCACAATTTAATTACCTGCAGAGTATACCTAGCATCCTCAAGCGTAGGAGCCAGTAAGGACGTATGGATTTACAGACACTGTCATAAACATTTTCTGATGCATCGGAGAGGCATGAGACTTGATCCAGCAGCATTGTCCTCCCTCTTCACATTAATAACACTTTCAGAAACTGTCCACAGTGCATAGACTACAATCACTCACCAATCAGACGTAAGCAGAAGTTCACATTGGAATTCCCTCGCACACAGTCGTTCCATTTCATTAGTCAGAAAATCTAACTAGCAGCGCATAGCTTGACCATTAATTTACCCCGAGCACTGCAGCCACAGTGGGTCAATCATCCGGTCTCACTCCGGACACTATGATAACATAATCTTGGCTGCTGTGAAAACTAACTCCTAAACCATTTAATGATCACCACAGACGATAGACTTGTTTTTGCTTTAGGCTTTACGCCTCGTCGACGTTGAGATCATTAGAGGCGGGAAAGGACTAGGGTTAAGGAACGAGGAGAAATTCGGCAATAGTTTTTTTGTAGCGGAATTCGCCATTAGTGATTTGGAAAAACCATGTAAAACCCAAATCTGGATGGCCGGACGGGTATTCGAACACACATCCCCACAAAGGAGAAGCCAGAGCCACCATTCGAATACTTCAGGGTTTATTAACATCTAATTTCTTTTTTTACTTGCATTTTTCAGCTGTTTTGCTGAATAAAACCATTTATTCCAATTTATAATTAATTTATTGTTGCAAACTTGTCTATATGAGTGGTAAAGTACTACCCTGAACTTCAGTAGTCTTGTCTTACTGGATGTCAGGTAAGATAATTGTTTTCTTTGAGGTTAGTAACATACTTCAACTGCAGCCTTCAGGGTAAGTTTGAGAAGTTGACTACACATATTCATCGAGGTTTAGTGCGCTCTCAGAACACGGCACGCTTGACGTTTAGACTGTGTACGATGCTTTGATTACGCTTCTCGCTTTCTCACTGGAAATAAGTGAGTTTACGGTTATTTTAGTATCCATAATTTAACTCTTAAATTATTTCAAATTTACCAGCTCATTCGCAGAAGAACCAGTTTTTGTCTTATTTTTTATGCCATTACATTCGGTTGAAACAATGTTCATAATTTAAGATTTAAGAGGTTACTTTAGGTGAGACAGAATTTTACTTGCCGTCATTAATGTCTATGACTATCTAGAACAGATTGCCTCTTGAGGACGCGAATCTATTTTTGTTAATTCTGCATAGGATGACAGGTCTTTTTGGTTGATCACATTTTCGTCAAGAGGCACTTGCTTTCAAATAGCATCTTTTATTTCACTAAGATTAAAAAGATGATCAATTTGTGTAATATTTAATACTACACAGATACAACTGATTTTTTTTTTCTTTTCCACTGTATGCGTTTCATGCCCTTACCGGCAGCTTCTTTAACTTTTATACGTTTGAAATTGGTATATTTTTTGCCAGTTACATGTGGTTGTGAAAACAATACAAATTATAATTACTATTAAAATGTATTTCTGTTCCACATTTATTCGATATTAGTGTTCGCGTTTGCTCTGTCGTGTTGTTTTGAAGCCTTTACAAGTTTTCCCTCAAAATTAATTTGAACTACGCCTCACTACACAGTCCTTGTTTCGCATTCCAAATCAAAAAAACACTACAGGGCAAACGCTGAGACCGAACAAACGTGAGATAGAAACACATATAAGTAATGAGTATTATACAACATATAGTTTTCTCAATCAAAGTTAGCTTACAAAAAATTTACTAAAGTTATACATATAACCGCTGAAGATGCTCCGTGAAACGGGGGAAAAGCTTAAATTTGAAAATAAAAAGAATCAAATTTTAGCAGCACTGGCGTGATAATAATTATTTATATAAATTAACTAACTTGAAATTGAGGAAATGGCCAACAACATCCAATTGGCCTGCTCATTAGCGGGAAGCTTAGCCTTCATTAGTTTAGTCACTACAGAATTCCAGTTCTCTTATCTATGCCACTACCCTCTATTTCCGTTATATTTTCAAACACAAAATCGCATAACCATTTCTTTCATAATAAAGTTTCGTATATTTTAACAAAATAAATTGTCTCATACATTTCTGGTTATGATACCTAAGCTATTCGGTGCACAATTCGATAATAATGGCTTTCTTTCATGGACTAATGGTCAATGCCGATCTGAAAATTATCCTCACTACACATTGCATGTCTAACTAATTCATGACATTCCTGGAAAACAATTAAAACTATGAGCAAAGCCCATATCTTGAGCACACATTTCACTGACTTTCGGTAGTTAAGGATTTACCGAAGATCCCTGGTTCAAAACTCGGTTCCGGCCATAATTTTTAGAGGCTCTTAACCCTCCGACAGAGCTTTATTTATGTATATGAAGTACGCTATTAACGCTCCGGTCCCAGATTAAACCGTGGGCCCAGTCACGAAAGAAGGGAAATACACGTCAACTGCAAATTTCATCACGGCAAGAATTTACCTTTATCTTTACTCATGGTCATTATTCGAATTTAATATTGTTGATTATATACAAGGGTTGGACAAAATAATATGAACACCATGCGATAGAGTACAGGTTGTTGCATATTGGCACCACTACTACCGCGTGAATACTGCGACGTGCATGTACGGCGTAGTTGACATAGGAGGTCTTGTGGATTATGTGTCAGTGTGTTATACGCTTTGTTCTGCGACGGTTATAACAAGAGAACGGTGTAATGCGTGATTTCCCAGACTTCTGAAGAGGGCAAATCGTTGGAGGCTCCCTCTGTGACGAAAACAGGTGAACTGTTTAACGTCTCACGAGCGACAGTATCCACGGTAATGACAGCATACACAAAACATGGTAAAAGTGGAATAGTGGACGAAAACCAAAGTTAACCCACAGAGACCGACGAACATTAAAACGGAAAACACAAAACTACCGCGCCAAAAGTGACAGCAAAACTCAAAACACACCTGAGTAATACTGTTTCGACAAAAACAGTACGGCGGGAGCTGCACATAGCTAACATTCATTGAAGGGCTGCAATTACAAAACCCCTTATAACGGCAAAAACGCTAAGCTGCGAAACAAGTGGTACCACGATCATAAAAACTGGACACTTGATGATCGGAAGACCGTGGTATGGTCAGATGAATCATCGTTCACTTTGTTTCCTACGAACGGCCGGGTTTATGTATGGAGAACCCCAAAAGAAGCCTACGATCCGGACTGCCTGCGTCCTACAGTCAAGCTAGGGGGAGGTTCCGTTATGATTTGGGTGGCTATATCGTGGTATTCAGCTGTTCCTCTCATTCACATAACTGGCCGGATGACTGCGAATGAATATCTCGACATCCTCAATGATGAAGTTCTTACTATGACTAGCATACTGCAACCAAACACTGCCATCATCTAAGATGATAATGCACCCATCACACAGCCAAAAAGGTTCTGCCCTGGCTCGAGGAGCATCACAATATGATCAAACATCTTCCCTGGCCAGCACAGTCGCCAGACCTCAATATAACTGAACCGTTGTGGGGAATTTTAGAGCAGAGAATAAGGAGCAGATTTCCACCTCCAACATCATTGAAGAAATGAAACTCTTACAACCTTCTCGAGGGCTAATGGACATGGACCATACAGAAGCTTCTTACACAAACGTGGACTTACACCAACCAGTAACTGCGAGTGTGGTGAGGAAAGCACACCAGAGCAAGTGGTGTGGGAATGCCGAACAACAGCAGAGATGAGAACCACTCAGCAACAACAGCTACAGGGTCTGAGGATTTTTGACAAACTGCGTTCAGAGAGACTATGGCACTTTCTAAATGAAAATGCGGAAATAGCCTCTCAAATCGAAAAGCAGAAATATCTGGAGTGGAAGAAACTTGAGGGCGGAAACCGACGTAGTCATCCATCGTGACCTGCCGTAGTCACCTCAGAGTTTTCCAGAGGAATCTCACTTCTGAGTGACTGCTGGAGTATTTCATGTATTCCAGGAGGGCAGCTTCCTGAAGAGCAGGGGTCTCCGCCGCAGTCGATACCAGGAGTGAGAGCTATGGTCTCACGTCACACACTCACCCTTCGACCAAGCACCTGGATGTGAGGACAATAATGATATTTCATTCACAAGTTGGACAGTCAAAGAACTATTTAGTATCTAGTTCAATGAGTAGAATTAGGAATACATATTTTTTCTGGTTCTTTTTATTTTTAGTGTTGTTTTAGAGTAGTTTTGTAGTGCTGATTTATTAGAATTAGATATTCAACTATAACTTTTTCCTGTTTTAGTTGCTACCGCATTTATGGGATTGTTTATATTAATAGTATTATTAACATAATTTGTTTACTAAGCACGGTCTTAAGGGAAGATTAGCGGTCCAGTTTAGCCTCTAGATACTGGGTCAAATGTAAATGGAAATAAATAAATAAATCATTGAAGCAATTGACGGATGCTTTGGTAAAAGAATGGGGCAACATTCCGTTGGAACTGTTCAGACACTCTACGAATCTATTCCGCGAAGAATTGCAGCTGTCCTACAAGCAAAAGGGTGGCCAAACAGCGTATTAATAAACCAATAATATGTAAATGTCAAGTGATCATATTATTTTGTCCAACCCCTGTAGCTTGGCTAGCAGCTTTTAGATTAACCTGTAGTCCGGCTGGGAGCTGGAGTCTTCGTCGAGCTCCATGTCGTTGAAGACGAGGGTGAGGTTGTCCTTGCCGGTGGCGGGCACTCGATGGCACGGCACCCCGCGCAGACACTGCCCATCCTCGTCCAGCTCTCCCTCCATCACGAACGGCGACGCCAGGGCAGTTACGATTCGGAACACAGACCGCGCTCGGCCTGCCATCGCAGCACCCACCAGCTCTCCACCAGGCCACACGATCGTGTCCAACCGCACAGACCGACCGGACACTTGGCCCACCATCCGCCACACCGTCTCGGGTCCTGTGGGCAGATCACCAACAGCTCAGACAGTACACAGCACAGTCTCTCTGGGCCTGTGTGTAAATACCAATGGAATTCAACTTCCAGCAGCTCCCAATGTGGCCACACAATCATATACAACAAACCAGAGCGAACAAACACCTGGCACACCAATCACGACTACGAGAAAATTCCAACGATCACGATGAGGCATATAGATCACCATCGCAACTCATACCTACTCGTCGCCAGGGCTTGTCCAACCGACAGAGTGGCCAGACATCTGACTGAAGCAGTCCACATGGGAATGATTTATTAAATAAAACACTGAAATAAAAGGCCATATGAAACTATATTTTATTTCAATAATTCGTGTGAATTATCTCTGAGTAGAGCAACGGGACCACCCGCTTGTCAACCTTTGCTGGGAAGTCCCCAAGGTGACTGTATTGCTTGTAAGTGGATACAGGTGAGAGCAGTCAACTGTGCTTGAATTGTGAATGACAGGGGACTAACGGAGCTACATTCTTAATGGTTGGAGGATTAGAACGAGTTATTTCGTATGTGCTTGCGAACAGCCGGCCTGTCACCTTATGCGAGAGTGGGAGGCCAGGTCACGTGTAGAAGATAGCGAATGAAAAGCAATGTCAGCGTGTGTATGGGGAGAAAAAATGTGTTAACGAATCAAAACGCGCGTTTTTGGTTATTATAAACTATGACATTTGTTGTTTATAATGGGTGGGGTAGCATATTCTCCATCAGCTAAAAACTGTTACTGACCTGTTGAAATTTGGATTAACTGATTCCTTATAATGTCCTCTTCATGTTTTGCATTTTATCCAAATTTCAACAGGTCAGTAACAGTTTTTCGCTGGCGGAGAATATCCTATCCCACCCTTTATAATTTCACAGCAAATGGAGACACGATCCCCACCCTCATCGGCCGGGATTTGGAGCACAGTTTTTGTTAGAGGAAACAGAGCTGTGAAAAACACTTCTTGTTTGGATCTTCTGGCTGAGAGGTTGCCTGCCGTTCATTTCCTGTGCTGATTAAGTCTTCAGTGCATCAGTGAATGTTCGTCAGTCATCTGGTCACTGACTTACCAGTTTAGTGTAAAGTTCGACATAACATGTGTTAGTGTTATGCATCTCGGATACCATGCCGGTATCTTACTCACTGTAAGAGGAAGTATGACGTTAGACACTGCCTGCAGATAATGCGATCTCTAATGATCGTACGTCACCGCACGTTGACCCCGCCGTCCATATGGTATATATACAGAACAATCACCTCCATAAATACAATCTGGATTAGTAGTGCCCACCAGAGTGGGGCATTTGTTAGACCCGCAAGCGAGCCCGCGGTTAACGTCACAATGATAAGAACATCTCGTGCTCTATGCAAATTGTAACGCAACAAAACGAAACATTTGTAGATGATCTGCAAATGTCATTGATTCTGTCAATGTTCGTCGTGTAGATGTTTGATATTTTTGTATATTATCTAAGTTTGAACACTCTATGCTATTTGCTGTTTTGTGTTTAACATTAATAAACGCTGTTTTCGTTGCTTCACAAAAATGAATATCATTTCTCGTATGATCCAACTCCTACATTGAGGGAAGTATTACATTTTATTGTGTTTATACTGTGGTCATATCAATGCAGATAATATGAATAGTTTCATTTGAATTTCGAAGTAGCCTTCCATGGCGCCCAAAACTGTTGAAAAAATCAATGTTATACAGATATCTCGGGCAGCAACTTTGAACAGGTAGTATAATTAATTACACTTCTATCGATTATTTGCCACACAGGGATCCACATCGGCCATCCTGTGGTGTGTATTTTAGTAAGAGCATAAGAATAGAGAATGATCCAACTTGCTCGCCACCTGTTCAGTCTGCCAGTAAAGGCCCCTGCCAGGCAGACCTCACACACAACGCGCCTGCACGCCGGGATACATATACGACTCCAAACAGGCGCAGAGACATCAAAACAAACCAGGAAAACAAATAGAATCATCTAGAAGCTAAGTGGGACTATTTCTTACAGAGGTCGCCGTACTACCACACAACGGAATTCCTGCGCCAGGCCGCCTATATAAGCGTAGCCGGCCGCTCCACCGCCAGTTCCGGCCTGACCGCGGAACCAGCTTCAACTACAGAAGACCACCGGAAGTTCGCGAGAAGTAGAAGCCGTCTCTCTCTACCCCGGATCAGGACCAGGCTAAATTTCTCGACGGTCATCCACTAACTGTACCACATTTGTTATTGTTTACCAGTGTTTTGTGTACATAGTAATAAACCTCAAGGAACCATTAAGTGTAGTTCACTTCAGTGGCGACAAGGTTGGGATAAGAACTCTCAACCATCATGGCTACGCCAGCAGCACCTACGGAATGGCAACAGTTCCTCCAAGGACTTCTACATCAGTTCTTCGAATCTCAGAGACAACTGATTGCGGAAGTCAGGAATCTCCGCCAACCCACGGCCCCGCCTCCGTTCCCAGCATTCAACGACGACGTCGAAGAATGGGAGACCTACGAGAAGCGCATAAAATAACACTTCGCAATTCATCACATATCCAAAGAAGAAGACCAGCGTGCATATTTCCTTTCCTGGAACCAATCAAAGATGTATGTCTTGCTCACCAAACTTCAGCCACAAGACCCCGACACCCTCACCTTCACGACCATCTGTACGACACTGAATGCATACTACAGACGCCGGTACCATGTCGTCGCGGCCCGCGTCGAATTCTATCAATGCCGGAAGAAGCCCGATCAGACGTATCGCCAGTGGGCGGCCGAACTCCAAGGCCTTAGCAGAAAATGTAAGTTTCAAACTCGTTGTTCCCACGAATCCTACGCCGACGACATGGTGCGTGATCACATCATACAGGCTGCACCAGATGCCGCACTCCGGCATGACGCCCTCAAGTTAGAGGACCCATCCCTGGAGCAGGTCATCGAACTTGCCTACGAATTCGAAATATCTACGGCCGCAGATCGCCGCCTGGAGTCCTGGGCGGATGTGGCCGCAATCCGAACCGACGTAGAGGACACACAGGACGTCGCCGCCATCCAGAGCTCCCAGTCGCGCTCCTCCCGACACCACAACCGGGGACCGCTTCCTCAGAAGGACATCGAACCGGCCCGTTCCGGCAGGGGCACCAAGTCTCGGCAGCAGCAGCGGATCCCGCAGCGCCGACGCCGCAGCCCGCTCCGCCTACCCTCCTGCCCCGCCTGTTATTCAGCACATGAGAGGGAAAATTGTCCGGATCGTTGGGCTGAATGCTCACGTTGCGGCAAGGAAGGACACCTGGCGTCCGTCTGCCGCACCAACACCACCAATGCCAATCCCGGCTCTCGCCGCCCAGGGTCTTACCAAGACAGGTTGAGCGGCGCACCTATGGATATCAATCAGGTAGACACTTCCACAGCATCCAAACTTTTTATTGACGTTACGGTCAATGGCAAGCCCCTGCGCCTACAAGTCGACACAGGAGCAGCAGTCTCATTGCTTAATTATACTACTTATGTGCAAATTGGCTCGCCCCCCCTCTCGCCGGCCCCCAAGCGCCTCCTGACATAAAACAAACAGGAAATAGCACTCCTGGGACAGTTCACAGCAAACGTCATGTATAAGTCTGTACATCGTTCAGTCCCCTTTTTAGTAGTTAACAGTTCTCTCACAGCAGACTTATTTGGACTGGACGCTTTCCGCTAATTCGGATTTTCAATTGAGGATAACATACACCTCGTATCTCAGCATGTTCCTTTTCCTGAAGTGGACGCCCTTTGCACCGAGTTTCAGGACCTGTTCTCACCAGGCGTCGGCTGTGCAAGGACTTCGAAGCATCACTCCAACTCCGGCCGGACGTACGGCCTCGATACTTCCGGGCACGCCAGGTACCCGTAGCGCTTCAACAACCACTTCAGGAAGAACTTCAACGTCTCCAAGACGAAGGGATCCTCCAGCCGGTGCGGTTCAGCCCCTGGGCCACGCCGTTGGTCATAGTTCAGAAGCCAGGACGCCGCTTACGTCTCTGTGGTGACTTTAAGACCACCGTAAACCCGCATCTGCTGGTAGACGACTATCCACTTCCGAGACCGGACGACCTCTTCCGTAAACTAGCAGGAGGTACCTACTTTACAAAAATTGACCTGGCAGAAGCATACCTTCAAATCCCTTTGGATATCCAGTCCCGACAATACACAGTCATCAACACTCCCTCTGGCCTCTTCCAACTCAACCGGCTCATGTTCGGCTTGGCCAGTGCTCCAGCGATTTTTCAACGGTATCTCGAACAACTTCTCCAGGATATTCCGGGATGCATCAACTATCTCGACGACATAGTCGTCACGGGACCCTCCGCTGCCGAACACATGACCAACCTCCGCCTACTCTTCCTCCGCCTCCGTGCAGCAGGATTAAAATGCAACCTTTCCAAGTGTCAATTTTTTCAACAATCCATTTCCTACCTGGGTCACATCATCGCTCAGGAAGGCATCTCCCCAGCATTTTCCTATGTGGACGCTATTTCCAACTTACCTCGGCCTCAGGATCTACATCAGTTGAAATCTTTTTTAGGCAAAATTTCATACTACAGAAAATTTATACCCTCAGCAGCACAAGTGGCAGCACCCCTGTACCACCTCTGTCGCAAGAATGTCCCGTTCCGTTGGACCCCAGCTTGCGAGACCGCATTCCACACCCTTAAACAGCAGCTCAAGTCCGCAGCATGCCTCATGCCATACACTCCAAACCTCCCCTTGATACTTGCCACAGATGCATCCGATTACGGTGTGGGGGCAGTTCTGTCTCATAAATTACCAGATGGCACGGAACGCCCCGTAGCCTACATCTCCAAAGCCCTATCGGCTGCTCAGCTTAAATATTCTCAAATCGAGAAAGAGGCGCTAGCTATTGTTTTTGCCTGCTCCAAATTCTATTCCCTTTTATATGGGATTTCTTTTCATCTCATTACCGACCACAAGCCACTCCTATCACTATTTGATCCGTCCACACGTCTGCCTACCAAAACATCCCACCGCATCCAGCGTTGGGCACTATTCCTGTCCCAGTTCAGATATACCATGCATTTCCGTACCACCTCCAGGCATGCCAATGCAGACGCCTTATCCAGACTACCGCAGGGACCAGACCTTGCCTTCGACAAGTCGGAACTTCTGGTGTTCCAGATCGACGATGACATACAAGAAGCACTGAAGACATTTCCAGTCACGGCCTCAAAAGTCGCGGCAGCCACAGGGGAGGACCCCCTCCTCCGTGTCATCCGACACCACATCCAACACGGGTGGCAAACACGTTCCCCTCCACGCCATCATCAAGACCTCAAGTTCTACTACTCCATCCGCCACCAGCTCTCAGTAGTAGAGGGAGTGCTCCTCCGCACAGAACCAAATTCCACCCCGAGGGTCGTCGTTCCGAGATCCCTACAACCGACAATCCTCCAAACTCTCCACCAAGGACACTGGGGAATTGCCCGCACCAAATCCCTTGCCAGACGCCATGTATTCTGGATCGGCCTTACCACGGATGTCACGAAGATGGTGCGGCGCTGTACCATCTGTGCCCAACAACTGCCCAGCCCCCCTCAAAAGTTCCTTTCCTGGCCGGCACCGTCCGGACCCTGGGAACGCATTCACCTCGACTTCGCTGGCCCATTCCTAGGCCACCAGTGGCTCCTAGTGACGGATGCCTTTTCCCACTTCCCATATGTCGTCCGTTGCTCCACAATCAGCACAGAGGTCACCATTTCAGCCCTCACGAAGATCTTTTCCATCGAAGGATTACCATACGCTATCGTCACAGATAACGGACCTGCAATTTCGAAGTCGGGAATTCCTATCCTTCTGTACCGCCAACAATATCCAACACCTCCTCACCCCGCCCTTCCACCCCCAATCTAACGGGGAGGCGGAACGGCTAGTCAGAACATTCAAAACTCAAATGACCAAATACACCACAAGTCACAAACTCGAAGAGGCATTGACACTCTTCCTCAGTTCCTATCGAACCACTCCAGTGGGGGCCAAAAGCCCGGCGGAATTGCTACATGGCCGCCAACCTCGCACTCTCCTCCATCTCCTCTTACCCCCGCCCAAAGTACAGGTACCTTCGGGCCCATTCCGTTTCACCCCGGGCTCCCTAGTCTGGGCCCGCGGGTTTGGCTCCCGGTCCGGTTGGCTTCCGGGGGTCATCCAGCGGCCCCGGGGCCGCCAACTGTTCGACGTCAGCCTGGATGGCCGGATAGTGCGACGCCATCGAAACCAACTACGTCCCCGCTACCCCACGGCACCGTCCTCTTCCACCACGGCACGGCCATCCACTTCTTCCTCTCCTTCCCTGCCACCTCCACCACTCCTGCCGTCTAACCGTTGCTCAGGGACAGTTACAGCGCCACCAACGACGCCACAACCTGTCGGTCGCTCCGACACCCTTCAGCCGCAGCCTCTCGACCACCTGCGGGGACCATCTTCAGCGCCCCCCGTACAGCCCCCGGCCATCGACGCCGACGAACCGATGCCGTTAGCTCCACAAGTACCTCCACCACAACCTGCACCACGACGCAGGTCGGCTCGCATCGCCAGGGGAACAGCTCCGTACTCCCCTGGAGGTAGCCTTCATAGTCTGCTCCAGGGCGCCGCTGCAGACGACCTCGCAGACGTCGCAGACATCGCTTCCCCCCCTCCCCCCCCGGGAGGGAGGTATGTTCAGTCTGCCAGTAAAGGCCCCTGCCAGGCAGACCTCACACACAACGCGCCTGCACGCCGGGATACATATACGACTCCAAACAGGCGCAGAGACATCAAAACAAACCAGGAAAACAAATAGAATCATCTAGAAGCTAAGTGGGACTATTTCTTACAGAGGTCGCCGTACTACCACACAACGGAATTCCTGCGCCAGGCCGCCTATATAAGCGTAGCCGGCCGCTCCACCGCCAGTTCCGGCCTGACCGCGGAACCAGCTTCAACTACAGAAGACCACCGGAAGTTCGCAAGAAGTAGAAGCCGTCTCTCTCTACCCCGGATCAGGACCAGGCTAAATTTCTCGACGGTCATCCACTAACTGTACCACATTTGTTATTGTTTACCAGTGTTTTGTGTACATAGTAATAAACCTCAAGGAACCATTAAGTGTAGTTCACTTCACCACCTGTATACACGATCGTGTTCAATAGTACTAGGTGATTATCGCCCTATCTGCTGTACTTCGAGCAAATACGAACGGTATAAATATCGCCATCGCAGCTTCTAATAACTTGAAACCTGTCCAAACGATAGTACCCGATCGTACAGGATGACTTAACGCCTCACAATCCACGTGCCACAATCCCAGAGGGATTGTTTGCAGCAGCCAACGATCACACTCACCATAGTATCTTCCACCTGCCTGCAACCTGTCTGCACAATCGTATCGCAAACCATACGTATAATACACAATTTTATATATATTATCGGTTATGACAACAAGCGCGTAGCAGTCAGCATTAAAAATAAATATTAACACGCTGATTTTTGCCATGCTTCTGCTTTCCTCGGGTACCTTAGCGACTGGATGAATATTGATTTCAATGTTCCTTTTATGCTTGGAGGAAGGATGGAAGTTTTATCTTAAATAAGTATACTTGAAGTAGGAAGGTATTTCTTATTTACAGCTTACGCTTAATTCATAGAGTAACAGGAATAACATCGACTCAGAACAATGGGGTGATCAAATACTAATGATGTGAAATGAAACTAGGAGAATCCCATTAGTCTGCGTACAAATGGTAAGGAGAATTGAACTAATTTGAACGAGTTTCTTCTCATGTGAAAATTTCCAAAGGCGCTTTAGGCGAAGTTCGGATGGGGGTAAATCTATGAGTTTGCGACTTCCCGTCACCGACATACTATGACGTGACGCGCGTGTGATATGCGCGTTGGACGCTTTTTTGATGGGTAAATTCTTATGAATTCACGTCACCAACATGCTAATGTTAACAGTATATCTGTAGCTATAATTATGACATGTTGTGTTTGGACAGCAGTGAAAGCATAAATTATACTTGTATCTAGTATATAAAAATGAATATTTTTTTTGCTAATGTTCTTCATACAACAACACAGTTTTTATCCGATTTTGATGGAGATGTTTTAACGTTAAACCCTTGGTGTGTTCGTTTCTTCTTCTTTCCATTCAAGTTAGACATTTGTTGAGCCATTTGCAAGCTGCTCAACATATTACCACAAAGGATGGCACGTCGTAGATTTTGATAAACCATTTGGCCATGGTATCTTTGACGAAAGCCCACGTTACACGTAATTTAATAGTTAAACATGAAACTTCAATTACTGATGAGAACAGTTTCAAATTAATGATCTAACAAAAATTCACTTTCTATATTATTCACGATATATATTTCTTAGTCAGTTTTCTCTCAAGCTTTTACAATATTAACTCTTCAGTAAACACTACTTCAAAATCACAAGAACAAATATATAACTACATTTTGTTTAGTTTTTAGTCGCCTCTCAGGGGCGTTAATTCTAACAATCCTCATCTCTTACGGCCATTATTACTTTTCACACATTTTGCGGCTTATTGCAACTGCTACAGAGGCCGCGTTACCAACTGCTAACATAAAATCTTACACTACCAACTTAAATTATTCAGTAGCTAAATTACAATCTACTCACCGTGGAACCTCGCTTTACAGAACATAGAGGAAATACAGAGATATAACTATTATACAGTTATATAGTGCATACGTATACTTTAAAACAAATATTTTTTTTTTACTAAAACCTTATACCTCTCCTCCTTTCCCCCCTAACCTTAATTTCTGTCAACGTTGTACATACACAAACACATTTTTAACAGATTTTGATAGTACTTAACAGACGTATACTTTAAAACAAGGTGGTCTGATAGCTCATCGTTTAAGGCGCTTACTTCCAAAAGGTATTCTTTCCCGTCACGTGTTCAAATCACGTAGTGAGCAGGAATTTTTGGGAGTTGTGTTTGATTATATGAGCTGCGCCGGGACGTTACGTGGTACTGATTCCACATTAAACTATACCACTCTGAGGAAAGGAATTGGCCTTCCTGTCTGACACAGTAGCTTGGCACATCTCCTCCGGGTAGATTAGAGCATCCTTCTGATTGTGGAGTAAGTTAGATTTTTAGTTTTTGAAGTGAAAACATCTATAGATTTTTGGATGGGTAAAATACTAATGTTAACAGTATATGCAGGGTATGTTGCGGTCTGGTGGCTCAGTGGTTAAGGTGTCTGACTGGAAAACGAAAGGTCTGCGATTCGAATTTCTGTCTCCACGGGGATTTTCGTAGACCGTTAACCCGACATTCACCTCTGTCATAGCTTCCTGTGTAAAGTAAGCCAGAACGCCTCCGTGGTTCGGATTCCACGTTATACTATAGATTCGCTGTAGGTGGTAGTACTACCGGGTGAGGCTAAGGTGGCTAAGACAGTAGCGGAATACGCAGCCAATAGAAACACTGTCACCAGGTCATTACGAACACACGGAATTATTATTATTACTTTAATATAATCTATACTTATAATAAAAATGTAACCAGGAGTTGCAGAGAAGGAATCAACTGTTTCTTTTTAAGTTTTGTGTCTGTCTGATTGTCTGGTTGGCTATTTGCGTTTTCATGAACAGTATTAACTAAAAATGGCTGTTTCAAATTTTATCGAGTTTCGATTAATGTAAAACATATGGTCCCTCGGTTAAAATTGGTTTGAAAATATGAAAAATTTAGGATGATTTTTCGTTGAATATGAATGTCGCAAATACTACTGGTTGTGTATCAATGGATCGACGGCCAACACATGATAAGGTTCAATTTGCTGCGACACTGTAAAGGGAAAAATTTATGATAATTCTTCGTTTACCACAATTCACGCAAAAAACTACTTGTTGGATAACTATGGGGTTTCGATTAATTTACACCACTGATAAGGTGGATAAAATAGAGTATATTTCATATTGATGTAATGTTGGAAAACTGACAAATTGACCAAATTAGTACAATTTTAGTTGAAATGGACTCTAAAAAATACTGGTCGGAATTTGAATGGGTTTTGATTAATGAACAATCCATCGTCATGAGCATGAATTAGGATACGTTTGATTTTGATGTGACGTAGAAAAAATCATGAATTTAGAATAGTTTTTTGTTGAACGCGATTCACACTAAATACTAGTCTAATTTTGATGGAATTTCGATTCATGTATAGCCTGTGATTCCTCAGGTAAAATACTGAGTGTTTCATTTTGTTGTGTTGTCGGAAAACTGATAAATTTAATATAACTTGACCATGAACGCAGTTTAAAAAAAGAAGCTACTCCTGGGATAATGATTGTGTTTTGATTAATGTACAGTCCGTGATTCGCAGGTATTATAGGTTACGTTTCATATTGACATGTCTTTGAAAAGCTTAGGAATTAAAGTAAGTGTCCACAAATTAGCATCTATTTAGTTTTAAGTTACTTCTTACATTCCAGATGTTTGTCGTGATTAAAGTGTATGAGCAGCATCATATTACTGGGAGGAATGAAGTTACAGTTTGTCGCGGAGACGTTTATGCAAAAAGATTTTGCGTTCATTGAGCTACAGGATCCATGGATGACGTAGTTCTTGATTTCATCGGTTTAAGATACGTGCAACTGCTAGTTTCTAATATAAGTATACCTTTTACAACCTGCGTAAATTCAACTAACATTTTATCTAACCAACTTTAACTACATATAAAGGTAGAAGGAATGGTTCTTGGACAACTAGCCGCGTCAAAATCGCATGATCTGGTGACGTTTCGGAAATTAGCGTCAAGCCACCGGTCAACATCAACTGAAGTTGGTTTCGTAGTAGACTGTTTATGTACAGCAACTTCTTTATCATTACTATCACAGAAACTAATATTTGACAAAATGACACGCCTATGCTATGAAGATAATTTTTAGGATAGTATCGTTAAAGAAGCAATAGAGATAAGACTTGATAGAAATGTTATAAATCTGGATCAATGTCTTAACTTTAGTCAAACATGGAAACCAATCATAAAATTATTACAAGTAATACGGGGTCGCAACGTATTAGGGCATAGTGCGACTGAGACATGACGTCACTAGGTGAATGGTGCCTGCATTGACTTCTCCTCCACGTGCACTCCCCTCGCCTCCCCTCCCCTCCCCACCCTGCTGGCAGCTGTATATAAACGGGATCCTGCGCGGCCAACTTCAGTTGATGTTGAGCGGTGGCTTGACAATAGAGGCAGTGCTAGCTTCCGAAACTTCGCCAGTCGATGCGATTTAGACGCGGCTATAAGCCCGAGAAGCTTTCCTTCAATGTTGGCGCCGTGAAAGCGTTCACAGTTATCTTATATATAGACCTTATTATAACTTGTAAATACGAACCCAGTGTACACACTTAAAGTCATCTAAATAAAATAAAATATTGGAGAAGAATTCTTTGAAACCATATGTAAGAATGTTTACGTACATACACCTCAGCATCATATCTGGCACCTACTCTAAATTTTTGTCTAGGTAATTTGTGTTTGGCTGTACTATTTTGTGCTATGCGTACAGAGTTTAGTATTTGTACATCCTTGATGAAGGACTGTGTATGCTATGCTCAAGAGTAAGAAACAAAACGGTTAACTATTCTGTTCGTTCAGTGCACAATTGGAAGAAACCAACACGTAATAAGTTACTTCGAATGTAAACAGCAAAAAACTACATTGTCAGCTTCCCGAGCAGGTAAAGTATCGCTCCATCATGTATCAAACATTCAGCATCAGCTGAAATGTTAACAAACTGGGTTTTTCGCTTGCGAGGCAGTGTCTACATACGAACTATTGTGTATCGACGACGCCTGACGAAATAAGATCCAAGTCTATCTAGAAAGTGCGACTCACGAGATAACCTTGTTGGATAGATGACTGCTGAATCAGATCCCTGTAGAACACCCGAACTATCTTCTGTAGCCAGTACTGTTGGATAAAGTTGCCAGAATTCTATGCCATACAACACTTGCGTCTTCTTTTCTGCTTATAGCGTGTTCGACTCAGAGGCAGTGTTCAATCGTACAGCCATTCATACCATAAGTCTAATTGCTAAGAGTGCTTAGCCATTATATTTAAATAATTTATAGTTTTTTTTCGTTGAAGTACATGCCGACAAGTTTAAAGCGATTTGAATGGAATTCTAACAGTGAATAATCCCACATGTAACACGAATTTAAAGTATATTTATTTAGAACAAAAATGATTCTTTACGGTATCTAAATAATTCTTACATGAAGAATATAAACTATATAGAGTAAGAAATAGTAGAATAATACATATTTATATATAAATGCAGAGGAGATCAATGGGATAGGAGAGAAAGCTAAATAATTGCTCAAGATAAAGAACGAAAAGCGCAGTCAGATATATGGTTTTAGAAATTAAATAGATAATAAATATAAAAAATGTAGAGAAAAATGGCTGCAAGAAAGGATTAAAAAATAAAGATAGTTTAAGCAGCATACTGTAAGATTAAAGAGAGATTTGAGGGTCTGTAAAGAAGGTGTAATAGCATCAAATGCGTTGATGGTGAAATCTCTTTCAAGCTTAAAGTACATGAATGATTCACACGGATGAAAGGATGACGGTGACAGGCATTATAGTCGTGCTGGAAACAGATGAAGATATTGATGCTGATAATATAGGAGATTAGTGTTGTGGACATAATCTGACAGAACTTCCAAATAATCATATTTAAAAAAGCCTTAAGATTCAGATGATATTCTTGGAGAATTATTAAAATCTTTAGAAGAAGGTGTTAAAATATCGTTTCAGCTCGTATCAGAAAATTACAAAGCAGAAGATGTTCCTACAGATATTCGCATAAAATTATATATTTTTTACTACTGAGGAGTGTGCAAACTGAAAAATATATAAACAATGATACATTAAGTTCGACGTCACACGTTTGAGAATAATTATACAGGTAATACACAGAAAAACAGGAAGTAAAATGGAAGAGATATTTACATGAACATTAGATAAAAATTCAAGGTCTAGGCCAGTGGTTCCCAATTAGTGGTACGCGTACCTCCAGGGGTACGTGAGGTTGCTACCCGGGGTACGCGAGGTTCTCTCTTGACTGAGGTATTCAATAAGACAATTGAAAAAAAATTACGCAAACATTACTACCACCAAAATATATTTTAAGACAGTCAAACGGTGTGTGTGTGTGAGAATTACATTTCTGTAATGCTGTGGATGTGTGAAGCACTAGACTGGAATGAACGCAGAAGCAAATGTAGCTATAAGGGGGTACGCGAGGTTCAGCTCTTTCTTGAAGTGGTACTCGGGAAAAACTATTTGGGAACCATTGCTCTAGGCCATCATTACTGATAAATTTTTCGTATTTAGAGAACGCCATCATGGAATGGAAACTTCAGAGAAGCGTAAAGGTTTAAGGAGAAGCAATCAGTAAGCTACGATATACTAGTGATATTACACGAGTGCATATGGGAAAAAGGATGTATAAAAATAAATGAATCAGAATTACAAATTATTCCATGAAGAAGTACGAGTTTATATAGAAAAAAAAAAAACAGCACAGAGATCACAGCATGCATCAAAAATTCATAACAGTAAGAGAAGAGTAAATTTTGAAATTTAATAAAAGAAATATGAGAATTACTGAACCTAGGAAATAAAATTACAACTTTAGTCCGAATGAAAAATAATATCAAGATCGAATCTCCTTTGCATGATGACGCATGCTTGGTGGGCTCTCTGCAATGAATTACTCCTTCGTGGCAGCTTTCTTGTGATATGTAACTCAGGTGTTTCACCTTGCGTTCCCCAATGTTGGTAGGATATGTACGTGCTACTGTTTTCTATGTATATGTTCAGTGTAGCGTACTATTTGCTTAGTGAATAAATGAAAGATTAAGGAAGTAAGAGGGTGAAACCTGATCCTGAATTATTTAGGCCTATTCCTCCGAAAGACACCCCGACAGCCACCGAGCTTATCGTCTCCAACGTCCATCAAAAGTGTCGTATTACCGCACTACATAAGCCCTGCAGAGAGTTTTGGTATTTAACCCAGGTTTTTGGTGCACTATTTCCTGATTAGGAATGTGGATCACCACCTCTCCTACAGTACGGTCCAACTCCTGATGATGAAAATTTCTTCCATCATCATCACCCAGCTAACACCCTGTGAGGTGCCGAGAACTCCGTAGCCACGTGAGCCGTCGGGCAGTCCAAGATCAGATTATCAGCATTTAAAAAGTGTGCTTCATAAAACACAGCTTTCGGTATTAAACTCAGAACTATGTGGTAGAGTAGCTTGAACTGAGAGAATTGCAAAACGATTGGTGCAGTTAAATAGTGCTCCTACAGAAAAGCTACGAATGTGTTCTGTCCAAATGCTATTACGTGACTCCTAAAGAAATCGTGTTCCTTTGGTCAGTGTCCAAGTGCATTTGTATAAGAGTAGATGGCTACAACCCGACCCGTTTTCTCAGTTGATTGCAGTACCGCGATGGTGCCCGCACCCTAACACGGGTTAACTAGCTCGAGTGCTCGTAACGTAAGAAATTTTCATCATCAGCGCGTGGCTAGCAGGGTAGAAGAGATTTGGTGCACAATCCCTAATCAGCAGTTTGTGCACCGAAGTCTTGCGTTGAGTCCTAAACCTCTCCGCAGTGGGTATGGAATGAGGACATACGACACTGTTGATGGTGATTCGTACGTTGGATGTGGACGAGACCAACGATGTCCTTCGGAAGAGTAGGCCGAAATAGGGTTTCGCTTTCTCCCTTCTTCCAAACCTTCATTAATTTACAACACAATACATTAAACATAATCACTGCAGTCATCCACATAAAACAACAAACACATGCATACTCTTCCACCACTGGGGAAACCACCCACATTTAAATTTCCCCCAAAAAAATTACTCATTAATCTAACAGATGAAGAGAAAAAGAAGAATAAGGCAATGTTGAGCTGCTATGTTCTATGTCCTCAATCGACGGGGGAACCACCATCAATTGCGTTATATGCGCTCACTCAGTAAGCATTGATGAGAGGTTTAGCATTTAATCCAGGAATACGGTACAATTTCGGTGAACAGTTTCTTTATTTAGGGCCTTATATTTGAGAGAGGATTGAGGACAAGGAATGTGAATGAATGCGGCCAGGGCCGGCCCTAGGAATTTCGGGCCCGGCGTGAAATGTACGACCTTTTTTTTAGCTCTACAAACTGGCCGGCGACAATGGGTAGATTCTTGTCTTCATGGCCTGAGGGCCCCTACAGTCGGTGATCGGGGCCCCCCATCAGCCGGCGGGCCCGGGTACTTTTGCCCCGCTTAACCCCCCCCCCCCCTAACGCCGGCCCTGAATGCGGCTATGACTTTTTAGGGAACCGTCTCGTCATTTGCCCGGAGTGATTTCGATAACCTGAGTAAAACTTAAATCAGAATGACCGGACTGGAGGATAAAACCCGCGTTCCCCTGATGCCCTAAGTCCCGTAAGACGAAACTTTAGTGACCACCGTATATCGAAATCCCGATTCGAGCGCCATGCAGTGATACGTTGCCTTAGCCGCCTAGGCCAGGAGGCGGGATGCTATATAAAGCTGTTAAAAATTAAGTACACAAATAATGTATGAAATAATGTGTTCTGGTGTTGAATAGCGAAGAAACAAATTAGTGGAAGATGTTGCAAAACGAATGAATATGACTAAGCAACGTTTAAGAAATGTATAATTGATAATATGGGACGCAATAAAGGCATAGAACTGCAGAGGAAAACAACAATTAGAGAACAAGAGACATAGCATAATTGTGGATGTAAGATTTATGTGGAGATAAAGAGGTCAACAAACAAAGGAAATAGATGAAGGATTGCATCAAACAATTAAAGAGGTTGATAGCAGAAAAGTTATGATTAAGTTAGGCAAATGTAAATAAAATAAAAATAAAAGAAGAAAATTACGTTTTGTAATTGAACACAAAATTTAAAAGCAAATATGGATGCCGTAATTTAGATATATGCGAAACTAACGTGGTCCTCTAAAGAAGTCATTGAATTAACCAACAAACTACAGAAAATTCATAAACACTGCACGAGTAGCATGTTGCAAGATACGATAACAGTTAAAAAGCAATCATTCGGAAATTCGTATGTTACTGTTTTTTTCTTTTTGTAACTGCTTTACCTCTCTTTTTAACATCGAGGTCTTTAGAGACGGGAAAGGATGGGGGGCATGGATGGGGGCAAGGAATGGGAAGGAATTCGGCCATGGCCTTTTGAAGGAAGCATCCCGGCATTTGCCTAGAGTGATTTCGGGAAACCATGGAAAACCCAAATCTGGATGCCCGGACGGGGATTCGAACCGCCGTCCTCCAGAATGCGAGGCGAGAACGCTAACCGTTACACCGCCCCGCTCGGTTATGTTACTGATACAAACGTTTCTTCTTTCGACAAACATCTGGACAAACAAATTTCGAGGGAGTAGGAGATACAAGCAGAGTCGGGTTGTAACGGAAGTTATCTTTGCGGATGCCGATGTGGATGTCCAGTGCTTGACATCCGCGTATGCAGATGTTTTGTGGGAGCGGATGCGGAGGTGGAAAAATAAATTTATAATTATTTAGATTTTAATGTTTTATCAAAAGAAAATTTAAAATCAAAATAAATATATATTTTATGCCAAATTTAATCTTTTTTCAAAAGTAAAGTCTATTTTCATTTAATACTGCCATATTGGTTTATTCTTTGCTTCAATTTTAACAATAAAAAAGTTGGATGATTTCACAAGTGATTTAAATTATTTACATAACTACGCACACGTCTAAAAACCAATCTTTGTCATATGAATTTTGCGGAGATCGTGACGCAACTAATTCAAGCGTCAAGCACAAGGCCATGCCACCGCACATCCCCGTGCTCACTTTTTTTTTTTTTTTGTTGTTATACGCCTAGTCGACGGAGATGTCATTAGAGGCGGGAAAGGATGGGGACTAGGAACGGGAATGAATTCGGCCATGGCATTCGATTGGAGTGATTTTGGGTAACCATGGAAAATCCAAATCTGGATGCCCGGACGGGGATTCGAACCTGCGTCCTCCCGAATGCGAGGCTAGAGCGTTACCGCTCACCCACCACTCTCGGTTCCGTGTTCGCCACCCGCCTTTCCACCTCTATAGAGGCCCATTCTCAGTCCAACTTGTAGGACCTTCGATGATCGGATTTTTCGATAAAGTAGTCTTGATGGGCCGTGAAAGGGGTTACAGAACTGCATATAGGACGTGTTGGATGTTGTTGGACTTCCAGGCAACCAAAACGGATCCTTTCTGTCGAACAAGCTGTGGGTATTAGTGGAAGCTATTGGAGAAAACATCCTACGAGTGTGCGATAAGTTTGAAAGGACTTGCTTGGAACATTTTGTTGGACCCCTTGTACTAGCTTGAATGGGTGAGCGCATCCTACGGTATTTCCACACGGTTTTTCTATAAGATAGATCGTGAATTGACAGCTTTACTTAACATGCAAGTTCAAACTTCTAATGTCGTCGCTTAGGTAATAACACCGTTCAGTTCATTGTTAGTTTTATTGCTAGATCGTCTGCAAAAAACAACTACTGCTATGTCCTTACGGCGGCCGAATGTCACACGGCGGAAAGGCGGTCCACAGGAGACGGTCACGAACAACCCGAACAAGTCCAAGGAGCAGGCCGAAGCGTAATACAAAAACGCGCACTGGCAGAGTCCGGCGTGAGGTTCACAGAGTCCGAAGAGAGTACCAAAACGTAGCCAAGAACGAGCACTGTCAGAGTCCGAGAGGCGATTCACAGTAAGAGAGAGTACCGAAAGCGCAGTGAATACTGAACTCAGGAGTGGAGCTGCGCGGGCTTTATTTATATGTGCGGCGGGTCGGCTCCGATTGGCCGCGGCGAAAAACTATGATGTGGTGGCCCTGGGTGTCCCGATTCCAGCGCCGTCTATATGAGGTCGACATCCATGCCCTCTGCCGAGCATGCGGTGAAGTCGGGACGGGATACCAGAACTACTTTGTTGTTAGCTAAGCGACGATGGGTTGAACCTCGTGTAAAAGGAAATGAATAATATGTATTGAAATGTAAACAAAACATCCGCCATACATCCGCATTAAAAATTGCGGATGCGAAGGCGGATGTAGGATTTCACGCAAAAGTTCTGCAATTGCTGTTGCGCATGCGGCTATCCGTTACATCCCTAAAGCAGAGTGATAGTAAGCTGACATACCTGCAGACCCGTGCTGCATGACGGGCTCGCCGATGGAGGAGTGGGCGACGGGAACCAGGTTGAGGATGTAGAACAGAGCCTGCAGAGCCTTCTCCTCAGCACGCTGTCCAGCCAGCGCTGCCCACGTGACCTCCCGCAGCTCCCTGAACAAACCACAACGTAATGTCTAAACATGTGAAAGAAAATTATTCAGCGGATTCAGTCATCGTAATTTCTGTAAACCGAGTCATGATAGGTTTCGATACGGCAACCATTACCTTTCTCTTGTGCCTAAATCCTCTTGTATGACCTTATATGACTGTTTAGTATAATGTATTTAAAGATGGATCGACTCATCCGAAGTGCATATGGGTGTCGCCAGGTATTATGTCTCCATCCGATAGAGGACTCTCCATCAACAGTATCGTAGTATCTCACTCAACACGCAATGCAGAACAGTAAGTTATGAATGCAGGTGTTTGGAACGCACTATGGTAATCTTTAATTGTGAGCCAACGCCTTTCCTTACACTATTAACCAGTCACCGGATAATTGAGACCTACGTAAAAAACGGTCGGTAGGGTACCTTGTCGGCACACAAACTATACATAATTATTTAATTCAGTTGGAAGCAAGTAGCTGCGTTGCGTGGCGCCACTGTGACAAGCAGTACGTTGTTAAATATTAGCAAGTCAGAATGTTTTTTTTTCCTTGGGCTTTACGCCTCGTCGACGGCGAGGGATGGGATTTGGGCAAGGAACGGGAAGGAATTCAGCCATGGCCTTTTTGAAGGAAGCATCCCGGCATTCGCCTGGAGTGATTCGACATAAATGATTAAGGCCACTACTGAAAAATGACAGTATTAACTCGTTGAACGACAGTGTCAGACCGTCGCTACAAGCCACAGAGAAGTAGGGGAAGTTTTGGGGCAGCCCGTATTGCAGGAATCGATTACGTTCAGAATTAGTGACGCACTTCAGACAACCAGGGGAACAGCGGAAGAGAGGTCGTAGATTGCAGCGGCAGACAGAGATGAACGAATCCTTCTAACAGGTGGGCTAATTGGTTTCGGTCTGGCCTGCTTTTCCAGTTGATTAAAATTCGTTTCTGCACGCGCTTAACCAGTCGCTTAGCTTAGCCAATATCATGTGGCTTTCAGAGTACCATGATGGGTTTGCCTATGAGTTTACTTGTGTTTACTATGCTCCATTTATTACATACAATTAAATCTTTCACGACCAAGATTGTTAAAAATAAACGAGTTTCTACCTAACTTTCAATTGAGATTACTCACAGTTGCTTATATCAGAACATAGATTAGCCTCCTGTCTCTCCAAGTAGGGATCCTGTGTTAATTACTATTCTGCCCGCACGAATTAAACCGCTTAGAGACACAAGTAAGGTGAACTAGCAAACTTCCTACCGAGACAGACGGCTGGATTTACGAGATTGGGAGAAATGGTTATAATTAGCGTATCTGCTTTTCGGTTGCGGATCCACATCTCTCATTTTTTTTCAAATGGTTGACGCTAACCAGAGATGTAAGTTATTTTTAAACACACTAGGGTCCATCTATAAGGAGCCTAAACTTATTCTTCAGCTGACACTTAATTGCAAGTCTCCATAGACTCCCAAATGTGAAGACCCAATTACCTGTTACTCAGTAACTTGTGCTGACAGGGTTATTGACCAATCTTAGACCTTATACAGTACGCAAAGCTAATTTCGTTACAAGATATGACAAAGACGAATTAGACTACTTATATAATTGGATACTGTCTATTTCAAAAAACTAACTAAAACGGCGCAGCATGTGCACTGATTCAAGTGCAGTGAAGGTTTTCATGAGTCAGTCTTATGATATTCTGTTTTAGAGTTACTGTGATTAAAAACTTAATAAACTATTAGCTGCCAGGAAGTATCGGAAATTGGCACAACTTTGAAGAGTGAAAGGCGATACAAGCAGAATTTTTGTCTTAAATCAGAACAATCGTATTGTAATTCAAATGGTATCTAAATTTAGCAACGATTGAGTCATTCTAGCTGAATGACAATTGTGGTAAAGGACTGGAAGGAAATCAGCTATGCATTTTATGAAAGGAACATCCCGGCATTTAAGGAAACCACGGAAAAGAGAAATTTCGATTTCCAAACCATGGGGAAAGAACTCGGGCCGAACGTTACCGTTCACCCACAAGGTTCAGTGCGTGTATTCTCCAAGATCAAACACGTCACACACTATTTCAAGCCCGAAGGTATATCAAGTTGTATGGATAAATAAAATCACGCAATGAAATTGAATTTGTTTTTTTCTCATTTATTTTTCTGATCTGTTGATGACATTATCTGTTTAGTAACTGTTTAGTAAATTAACCAGAAGCCAGATTTAACCAACTGGACACAGACATCAACTCTGTACACAAAAAGAGAAATTTTACATTAGAAATACGGGAAAAATAAATGAGAAACAAACACATTAACGTGATGTTAATTATTCATACAAATTAGTTATATGGGAATTGAGGAAATTCCACGCAGCATCCAGATAAACAGTCATCATGTTAAAACTACTGTAAATTCAAGTGCACGTCTCCGACTACCGTCCAGACTAAAGATCCGTCTTACAAATGGTGCAAAAGTTGTCATTACACAATTGAAACGTAAATCATTTCAAAAATACTCTACATAAATCGTAGCAAGATGATTGATCCAACAAACCCTGATCAATAATTGTAATTCTGAATCAGGACTGAAGAATTGAAAGTAGCATGATAAGGTTTGAAAACTGATAAAAATGAAGAAAGTAAGAGATTCACATTGTAAACAAGCCACAACACACAATTTGCTGATGTCGCTTTTGTTGAAGAACTCTTACAAACGATAAAGGAAGGGAAAACTGTTGCATGTGACGTAAACGAACTATTTGTAGATTTATTTTAGTTTTATGATAATCAATGCCCCACGTGTAGTACGGGCGCAGTTCCAGCATGTAAGCTTATTTGCCGTAGATCGATCGTGTCCAGCGAAGGATGTGGCTACGTGCCAGGTAGAACACGCGCCTCAGGGGATGCAAAAGGGCGTCTGCTCTCCGCAAGCGAAAAGTGGAGCAAATCGTTTATCAAATACTGCTGACGTTCGATATACAGAAGAATATGCCTCACTCGCACGACGCTCCCTCGGTATCCTGAGAGCTGAGGAATATCCTCGAGAATGACAGAAATCTTCTTAGTCTCAACATTTATACATTTTTGCGAGAGAGCAATTACAAAAAATGACGTGGGAGGAACTATTGCTTGCAACAGCAAGATGTAACACAGTTAAAATCAAATACCCATGTTTGGTTCATTCCAGTCTTCTAAATATCAACAGTTTATTTAGTCGATTTCAATCCGAAGAAAATGCATCGTGTACCTTTCTGCTGTAATAACTTTTTTTTTTTAACGTCTCTCAACAACGAGGTCTTTAGAGTCGGGAAAGGATGGGGAGGCAAGGAATGGGAAGGAATTCGGCGATGACCTTTTGAAGGAAGCATCCCGGAATTTGCCTGGAGTAATTTGGGAAACCATGGAAAACCCCTAATCTGGATGCCCAGACGGGGATTCGAACCGGCGTCCTCCCTGATGCGAGGCGAGAACGCTAACCGTTACTCCACCACGCTCGGTCTGTAATAACTGTGATATTCTTAGTTACAGAGTCAAAACTTTCGTAATAATACATAGCTTGAGAATTTTCCTGAAATCTGAATAAGGCGTGCAGAGTTTCATAACACTACTTCAAATCATTGGAACAAATTTTTAAAAGGAATATGCTACCACCGTTTTCTGTAGGTAGCTTTTCAGGCTCTAAAATCTCGTTACTGCAGTCACTGCGGCAACCTTTCTGTGTCTTAACATTTGTTATAGGAAGCTTAACATCTGAGAAGATTCTTTCACGTTTTGTTGTGTTATTTCCACTAACCAAATTAATTAGATAACAATTAATTGGAAGACATACTATGTTGACAAGATTACTTATATATTATGGCTACAAATTTAGAGTACTGATTTACTACGTAACAATAACAAAAAAAATATTTGCGGCGTTTAGTATGAAATGTAACACCATTTGTTATTCGCCGTGCAATAGCCAGCAGTTTCTATATAACGCATCGCTGAAAGCACAGTAAAACAAATGAAAATTAAACAGACTGAAAACAATAATATGCAGCTAATTGGGAAAGTTATTAATTAATATCTTTAAAATAAATATACACTTTGGAAAGCTATAAATACCTAAAATATTTTTGAGACTATAGTTATGAATGGTTAAAAAGGGATAACCAACATTAGTTTCGATATAATCGGTAGTTATAAGATTAAAATTTTTGCTCAAAATTCACGAGATACCCGCTTCAGTTGGCATCATCCCATACATACAATAGTTTAAAAACAGCGTTAATATATGTATTCAAACATAGATAACCTCACTATATCCACCGACTCGATTGAAATAGGACGAAACTGGTGAAAATACTGAACTAAACTGAAAAAATTAACTATCAAAATATTTTTTTTTTAAATACGGCAAAGTCGAATAAAAAAAATAGTTTCTGGTACATGAGTATAGCCACACAGTGCATTGAATTCCATAATGTAGCTCTTTAACCTTGTGTTATATTTACTAAGCTAGTGTGTACGCTACAGTTAAAGCAAAGCTATTCCGTATTTTTCTTGAACATTTCTCGATATCCGGATCTTCTTTTTATTTCTTTTATTTTCATTAAGCTTCAAGTATGAAATTTCAAACTTGTTAGATTTATTGACTTATTTTTAACTTTTAAAGAAAATCAATAACTCTATCTTCGAAGATCTACAGCGTTTCCATTCCCTACGAAATATAGTATTGTTTCTTGCACCCAGCATAACAACGAAATGTTATTCATTATTCAGTGTACTACATATCTTATGAAAATGTAAAATCGCTTTCACCTTTCAAGTTTGCATTACCAGTGGCCTATATCAAAGCCATTTCCTGAAACAAAGTACGGTATACACTTGTACGTAGCACTGAAATGAGCCTCTTGATCACTTTTAACTCTGTAACGTGATAAAAATTAGAACATATCCCCTGAAACTTACACACAGAATGTGTATTTTACGTGTTATAATATCTTTCATTTGAGTACAGTGGCACTTCCTTTGTTGCTTAGCTGGTATTTTTCATTTTCGTTTACTGAATTTTACAATGTAGTTGTAGGAATCTGTATCACAGAGAGGGAAGGTGAAGGAGAAGGTGTGGGGTTTATCGGTGCTATGTATTATCCAAACATTATTCACACTGTAGTTAAATAAAATACTATTTCTTCAAAACTAAAAAGTATTATTTTCATCGTTACGTAGTCAATTTTTCTAAATTTCTACAACAAATTACTATGATACGTTATATTTCGGAAATCTACTAAATTCTGAATAGTTTCCTTAAAACTTGTTGTTAAACTGATAACTTGAGCCGTTGTCACTTTATAACAATTTCTTACGTTACTATTCAATTAATTCTTATTTATAAATAAAGATTTGGCAATGATTTCGTACAATCCCGTTAACGTGGTATCAAATTGAAAATTAATATTTTAAGGCTTTTATTCAAATCTAAGCGTTAGTTAGGTTTCGCAGGAATTAATTCTTCGGAAAATGTTTTGGCGACCACGTCATAAACGGCCATAGCTTTCTTCTGACCTGGCTTGGTTGCTATTGGAGGAAATGAGAGTGCTACATCTGTGTGAAGCGTGAAAGCTTGTAATAAATGTGTGTTTGAGAACTGAGTAGTTTTGAAGCGGAAATGAAGTTGGGTGTGGATGATTACAGGCAGTTCGTGGCTAGTGGAATGTGGCCGCTCACTACACTGCCGGATATATGAGACACTCTCTCCGCGTATTGTCCGACCTATGTATTTTTTCACACACAGATACAAATATATTTTCTGATTCCTATATAAAGCCACAATATCATTAACTATTTAATTCTAAGAAACTGTAACTTTATAATGTGCTTTCTTTGCGAGGCACATATTAGGTGGAACATTTTCGCACTCGTCTGCTTTTTTGCAGCGCTTTGTGGTTCGTTTGAAGCTAGCGGCACTAAAACACTCGAGACATAAAAGTGCCAGTTAGCTGACGGTAATCACCGGAAAGAAAAGAAAAAGGGCAGGCCATCTGCTACAGGTTAGTTGAAGAAAGATAAGCGAGTAACTATGAAGGAGAAATTGTCAGGACAGAGTTAGCTGATAATGAAGTGAGTGCAGCAACATATTCCTTGAACCTCGTTCATTTTTTTTAATACACTCCTCTAATTTTATAACCATTTAAATAGAACTTGGAAGCGATTGTTGACAGAGAGAAACGAATTTAGCCGTGGGATTCTGTCTGAACCATCCTGGTATTCACCAAGAGTGATTTCGGTTCGGCAATCGAACTTGGTTGTTCCCAAATGAAACGCTAATAAGTTACCTGTTACCAGCCAGGTTCAGAAAATAAATAAATAAGGATGAATGTGTCTCGTAAGATTTTACACTGAACCAAGGAAAGAAACATGCAATGCAGCAGTCATGCAGACACCGTCTGATGAAAAGCCATCTGATAAAAATTTTAATTTCGTGTGTATTAACGCGATGATTTTTTTGTTCTTTTCCTCTGCTGCTTTATTAACAACGCAGTTTTGTTGTAGTTTTTCCGCCTAGTGCAACTAATTTATTTATTTATTTTTGTCATTGGAGTTTGGATTTATTCAGTTATCTTCGGTACCCTGTAATATGCTTATGTACATGTTTTTTGATTGGTTTATTACTATGTTTCAGTAAATCTATTATTAAATATTGCCTTCAACTATTTTCCCCCTTACTTTTCATCCGCTTAATATACTTCCCAGTTGGACTGTATGAAGCAAATAAAATCCTGTAAATAGGTCTAAGGTGAAAGCAGTTATAGGTCACATTTAGTAATATATTTACAGAACCATAATAATTCGACAGTAAAAAATATGTACATAACTTGTTTTGTAAAACTGAAGATGATTCAGTATATAGAAACACGTATGACGAAACAAAAAAGTTTATTTTAGTTGCACCTGAAGGACAAAATCACGAGAAAACACGGTTCAAGTTGTGTATTTATGTGCCGTCGCTCGTTGTGTTACGGTCAGTGATGTCTTTTTTTCTTTGTCCTTAAAACAATTAAAATAAGTATAATCATTTTCTTGCTGTGTAAAGAATTTGGTACGAATTTTTAGTCTAGACAGAAATTTTGCCTGTCTCTGAGGGAATCAATGTCTTTCGTTTTGTGGAGTCTGCGTCTATTAGCTGGTGAGGTATGAGTATTAAATTAGTGAGCTATTGTCCTTACTACTCAAAATCAGTTTCATAGGTGAAAGGGTTGAGGGCGAGGAACAGGAAGGAATCTAACCATGTCCTTTTCAAGGAACCATCCTGATATTGGCGTGGAGTGATTTCTGGAAGTCAAGGAAAGCCTAAATATATAAGGCCGGATCGGAGAAAAAGGTCTTTATTCAACATCGGTGTGTATAACTATCATCCTGCGGTTACTCTGTAAAGTTTTTCATTCTCAGTATAAACGGCACTAACCATGGAAAACGCCTGAAATAACTTATATGTAAAAGCAAATTTCAAAAAATTATACTCAAAATAAATACGACTTAAAAAAAATTGGTTATGTTGAGCCTTCTGTTGAAATAAAGATTCACCAGAACTTAGAAATAGGCTACTGGCATATTATTATGTACGTCAAAAAAAGTCTTCAAGATGTTCAGTAATATTATACAAGGGTTAAGGATAAATAAAATTTCTAAGAAAGTAATCTAGAAGAAAAATAAAACTGAAAAAGTAGAGAGTAAAGTTTGGCCAGCTTTCAAACCAATACAGTTTACGTAATTTGTAAGTTTTTTAGCTTAAATATCATAGCATGTTCAGACGGAGTATTTTTCTCATGCCCTTGGAGGCAGGTAGTGTAATTCTTTTAGATGTAGCAGGTTTCATGGCTAACAGAAGCTCGTAAAGTGAGAAACTATTCTCCCACCCTACCAGTGCCGAAGTACTTACTAAGACCTAATGAGCCATTTATGGGCTAGCCACTTACTATACACGTGATTAACAACCAATGAAATTCATTCCCCCACTCCAGGCCTACAGCCCGGGTGCACAGTTCCATTCTGACGCACTGAGAGTCTTTTTACCGCCATGATGGAAGCCAAATCTCGTCTTCATGTATGAGTAACAGGTTTAGCTAATGGATTTACTACCCCTCTGCTGGTTTTGGAAAGATACTTCAACTGACTAGATTTTTATTAATGATATTATTGAATTGCATCAGAGCTATTTACATGCATTATTTCCATGATTTTCATATGTTTGTTAATGTACCCCGTTTCAGTGAATTCATTAAAATCGTTTAATCTTTTCCCTGCTATTTCAGTTGCTAACACCGAATTCCTGCTCATTACCATGGAGGAAAGAAATATATGGAGACGACGCAAGGAACCTTCACCACGCATTGAAGTGACGCAGGGAGGAGAGGAGTGGCCGCCATATTACCTATCCATACAGACACGGGGAATATGTACAAAACCTCAAGGGGACTCTAGGATAAACGTGACGCCGCAATCTGATGATGGATTATTATGTAACTCGATGAAACAAAAACTGAAGAATAAATTTTTTGGATATCCTGCTTAGTTTTCGAGATCTTCTGTCTCAAATGTCAGATGTTTTTGGTTGAAATTCAGATGAAAAATTTGGTCAAAGTCAAAGTTGATGATGGATTCCTATTTAAAAAGACGGAGAAAAATAAAAAATAAAGAATAAAAATTTTTGATATCTTGCTTAATTTTCTGGATATACTGTCTCCAAATAGCAATTGTATGGATACGTAATATGGCCGCGACGCACAAGCGCTGTATCAGCCGAGAGTTTAGAGGCGGCGTCACAGAATAAGCGGTATTTCGTCTACATATATTTCTTTCCTCCATGCTCATTACCAGCTATAAGTAATAGTAGGTGTGTAATATCTTTGATCACATGATCATATATCTCAGATAAAACGAACCAGGGAGTGATTGATCAGAGACGAGTGACGTCAAGCCGCTCGGGAAACTACAACATTTTTCTTACTATCCTGCATAGTTTCGTCATAAAAAGACCCTACAAAAATTGAAATCTAGCAAATACAATACAATTGTTAACAAAAACAAACTTCTGTGTGAAATTTAAACACAGTAAATAATGTGTTATTAATAAAGGTGTTGTTTAAACTTCCCTGAAGCACGATAACTTCTACATAGCATATGATATATTCTTAACCTTCTGGAAGAAACATTTATAAAATTCAAGCAACAAGTTATAATAATTTTCAGTTTCATAAATATCAAGCATAGGCGACAGTTTCTAAAGCTAAGAAGAAGATTCGTAAAAGTATGGGCAACAAAATTTCTGTTTGCAGCTTAATTTATCCCACTGCATAATGAACCCGGTCACGTGACTATCAGTTGTTGTTCCTTTATTTCTACTGATTGATTTTAACAGATTCACGTTGATTAAAGATACTGTCTGTGAGTAGGGCCACTTGAAAAAGTAAGAAGTGCTAACGTTATGCAAAGCCGTTTCTTGTCGGAGGAACTGTGACGAGACTTTTAAGAAGACCGTTGAGAAAGGTAGCTGAGAAAACATAAATATTTGCATTAAACAGAAAGACTTCTTCTATGAATTATTTACTTCGCAGCTCTTCGCCGACACATTTACCGTAAAAGTTGCTTCACTTAACAAGAGTTGAGACGACTGCGCGCATTAACCGTCAAAAAACTGGTGTATCGTTTTCCTATAAAATATTCAATGGCATTAAATACGTTTTAAAAAATTTAAAGGAATGACACAAAAAAGAGAATGTGGATATTGTGTTATGAAAGCAAACAAGCCTCTATTTTTCTAACCAACATACATGCATTTAAAATAAAATTTAAGTTCGCTGCCCCCGAACGCATTTAGCCTGCTGGCTGGTTGCATTGTTCCGCGAAGCTGCTTTTGGCGGACACCCGTCTGTTTGAACCATTAATAATGTTAAACCAGGCGTGCATCATTGGTTTTGACAGAGTGCTCAAACCGCGTGTTTTATTTGCAACTGAAACGAAATTCCTGTCATCGGAGTGTTGTACGTATGGTGGGTACAGTTCAGTACGGTCAGTGTTATGGTTTCTCCGTGAGTCACTATTAATTATGAGTCTAGTGCCTCTTAGTCTATTTTGTCAGAAATGGTCACAATTTCCCACGTTCCTCCCGTCATATCTAACCTTAACGTATGGAGGTAACACTGTGCATCAAAGGTTACTGTAACGTTCAAAACTGCAGTTACTAAGCCACGATAGCTTTTCATTATGCTGTTAAATTTTAAATTGAACGTAATGAAAGAAATTACTTACACAAATCAAGCCTTTTACTAAGTGCTATTGCTTGGCAAATCAACAAACAAAGCTCGTTAAAAGTTTCGCAAAACCAGGGTACAATAGAAGCAATTCTGCCTTTACTTGGGGGATCAAGGCAGGGAAAAGATATTTTCATGGCGATTGTTGCATAGAAAAGCTTTATTACAATGTTAGATGGGATAAGATGTTCAAAGGGTTAAGGAAATGAGATCTATGATATCGAGATAGAAGAATACTTTATTATCTATGTAGAACCAAATAATCAAGTGGCTATATATATATATATATATATATATATATATATATAAAACAGGGAATTATGAAACAGGTGCATCAGTTAAAAAGGGTGTGAGACAAGGTTGTAGACTATACTAATTAATATTCAACTTGTATGTAGAAGAAGCAATGAAGAAACTCAAAGAAAAATTTCCATGTGGCGTAAGTGTTCAGGGAGAAAAAATCAGTATGCTACGATTTGCTGATGACATTGTCTTGTTAGCAGAGAGGGCTAAGGATATTGAGAAGTTACTGAATGGCATGAAAAAAATACTGAAGGAAGATTTTGGACTGAATATAAATCAAAGCAAGACTAAAGTGATGAAATGTAGCAGAAATGATACCAATATTAGCAGATTAAATATAAAAATAGGATCCGATGCAATAGGAGAAGTAAGTGAATTCTGTCATTTGGGAAGTAAAATTACAACCGATGGCCGAAGCAGGAATGATGTTAAAAGCAGAATAGCACTAGCAAATAGAGCCTTCATGAAAAAGAGAAACCTTTTAGTTTCAAATATTGATCTAGGAATTAGAAAGAACTTTTTAAAACTCTTTGTGTGGAGCACAGCACTTTATGGTAGCGAAACATGGACTTTAGGAATACCGGTAATAAAGAAAATTGAAGCATTTGAAATATGGTGCTACAGAAGTATGCTGAAAATTAAGTGGACTGACAAAGTAATAAATGAATGAATTTTGGAAATGATGGGCGAGAAAAGAAGTTTGTGGAAGAAGCTTACAGAAAGAAGAGACAGGTTAGTAGGTCATATTTTGAGACATCCTGGATTGGCTAATTTGTTAGTGGAGGGAGCAGTCGAAGGTAAGAACTGTAGAGGAATAGAGAGATTATAATATATGAAGCAGATAATTGAGGACGTGGGCTGTAAGGGGTATGTAGAAATGAAGAGGTTAGCACAGGATAGGAAGGGATGGAGGATTGCATCAAACCAGTCGAAAGACTGACGACAGCAAAAATAAAAAATAAAAATTGTAGAGGAAGAAATAAAGGAACAAATCTAAGAATTTGAATATGGTTTAAGTTTTCAAGGAGAAAAAAATCAGTATTCTACGACTTGCTGATGACATTGTCCTGTTAGCCGAACAGACTGAGGATATTGAGAAGTTACTGAATGGCATGAACAAAATACCGGAGAAAGATTTTGAGCTCAATATAAATCTAAGCAAGACAAAAGTGATGAAATATAGCAGAAATTATAGCAACAATAGTAGATTAAATATAAAAATAGTATCGAATGCAATTGGAGAAGTAAGTGAATTTGGTTACTTGGGAAGTAACATTACAACTGATGGCCGAAGCAAGAATCGCGTTAAATGCAGACTAGCACTATCAAAAAGAATCTTCTTAAAAAACTCTTTTAGTTTCACATATTGATCTAGGTCTCAAAAAGAACTTTTTAAAACTCTATGTGTGGAGCACAGCACTTTACGGTAAGAACCACGGACTTCAGGGGTGCCAGAAATAAGCAAACTGAAAGCATTTGAAATCTGCTGCTCAGGGCCGCATTTAGGCTCTGTGAGCCCCTAGGCCATACATGTGGTGCGGGCCCCCTGTCGGCAGTGGCTGGATTCTTAAATTTCGAAATATTTCGAAATTCGACCTAAAAAATTTATGGGCGACCTTTTTTTTTAGCTCTACTACCTGCCCAGGCGAGGGATGTTGGTGGTGAAGGGTCCCTCTTTGTGGTGCGGGCCCCTAGGCTACAGCCTATGTAGCCTATGCTTAAATAGAAGTATGCTGAAATTTAAGTTGAAAGATAAAGTAGGAAATGACCGTATTTTGGGAAAGATGGGTGAGGAAAGAAGTTTGTGGAAGAGTCTTTCAGTAGGAAGAGACAGGGTGCTTTGTCATGTATTAATACATGTGGGATTGATTAATTTACTGAGGGAACAAACCAAGGTAAGAACTGTAGAGGTAGACAAAGATTAGAATATACGAAGGAGATAACTGAAGAAAGTAGGTTGTAAGGAATAAGTTGAGATGAAGAAATAGGAAGAGATGGATTACTGTATCAAACTATTCAAGTGACTGATGACAGAATAAACTATACAGTAAAATGCAAATCTGGTTGTAGGCCATCTTACGCAGTTGTTGGATAATAGATTATAAATCAAAATTCCGTCTGGAACAACTGTTGATGTTACTGTTTTCTTTATTTCCATACGCGTTTCGCCCTTATGTTGTGGGGCATCGTCAGTGGATGTGAATTTGTTTTTACATGTGATATGTTACATTTGACAGAGGAATTATAAATTATTATATACAAATTTACACTGTACTTACAGCTAGAGTTATGGTATTTACATGGCGATATGGAACAGCACTTTATGCATCTTACAGATCTTCTATTTCACAATTATAAAAACTGTTTTACACATATTACTGAATAAACACTGGCATTGTATCCATTGCAACTGCAAACTTCTTGTTTCGTTTGTCTGCTACATTATATACATGTTGTTTTGATGAAATGCAGTGCTACCAACTTTGTTTTCTTTTTTGTTTGTTATTGTATCTGTGTTGCTGTATTAAATTATTTCTCTGTTTTCATCAGCTGTTTCGTGTATGTGAGTGTGTGGTGGTTATTTTTATTGAGTTGAATAGTTTGTATTAGTTTCCCTGTGTAGTGTTTATTTTTAGTGAGTTAAAGAGTGTTTTATTGGTTAAATTGGTGAATTCATTAAATAGTGATTTTCCCATTCCTATGGCTTTGTGTATTTGGTAGCTTTCTTGAATTGTTAACAAGTGTTGTCTGTAATTGTTAATTTTTAATATCCTCATGTCTGTCTGTAGGGAAGTAGACCATAACCATCTGTAAGATGCATAAAGTGCTGTTCCAGATCGCCATGTAAATACCATCACTCTAGCTGTAAGTACAGTGTAAATATGTATATAATAATTTATAATTCCTCTGTCAAATGTAACATATCACATGTAAAAACAAATTCACAGCCACTGACGATGCCCCACATCATAAGGGCGAAACGCGTATGGCAATAAAGAAAACAGTAACATCAACAGTTGTTCCAGACGGAATTTTGATTTATAATCTGTATAAAGTAAAAGTTTTCAGTAGGACGCTTATATCAGCCGGTAGGCATTTTATAACAACATTTGACACACAATTTACACGATATTGTCAAGGTGATGCAAACAGAAGAGAAACGCTTCCACAGCCAGTTCCATGAGATTATTCTACTTTAATCAGGAAATCAAATGCTGAGATTATAAATAGTAACAACGGCGAGTAACTCCACGACTCCAGCGCCACAAGATGAAGCTGGAACGGGGGGCGAATGTAATTCCCAATCTTATCTTCGAGATGCGCTCAGCAAATTTGTAAACCTCCAAGTTAGAGATTCCCATGTGGATCCTCCAATTACCAAGTCGCTGCGTGTCAGATAACAGCATTACTAACAATGTTGTACGTGTGAATTAATCTTCACATAATCCATTACCGTATTATTTTAATTCTGTAAAGTAATCGGTGCCTTAAGTCACTAAAATGCACCTTAAAAATACGATGGCTTTCATCCTGATCTTTTTATGTTTACTTGTTATTGTTTTACTATTTGAAAAACTTTGTCTACTCCTGGAATCCAGTTTTAATTCATCTATGTTCAGATTTGGTCTATTTATTTCATAACAAATGAAAATTGATCATTTTATCTACATATCCTCATAACTTAATATCACGTCAAATAATTTTTGGGCAAAGGTTTAGAAATGGTATCACAATATAAGATTTACCTTGTCTGTTTCTAAAACTAGTAAGATCAATGGCACAAAAATTTCTCTTAAACGGAAAATATTAAGTCATATACGAAATAATATACGGTATATTTCTGAGAATTTAAAATAATAAAAAGGTAATAAAACAAATTAATAATACATTTATAAAATAATCATAATCAACATGAATGATAATTATAAAACACGTAAATGTAAGAAAAATGAAAGAGAGAAGTAAACTAGGAGCTTTCTAGGAAGTATACAAGAAAATACATCCATAAAAAAGGTACAGTCGTTTTATAGGGGGAAGTCTTGAATTTTTAAGCTTGTTTAAATGTGGATGAATTCTGTGCAGATTGTATAGTGGTCGAGACAAAGAAAGCTGACACGATATACTGTTTGTAGATATCATGCGGGACGATACACATGCAAAATTGCTGCTTGATTCGACTACATTTAAGGTCAACGAGCGATATTTTTGCTTCAATACAGAGACTGAGCAGTTTTTAACTTCAAAACCGCTGCACAGACAGTGGTGAAGCACTAGAACTATTACATAACTTTCCTTCTGCTGTGGATCTAATTAATTCTTGGAGTTATTCGTGCTAACGCTTGCAGTTAGATGTTTCTGAACCGAGCGAAAGGTTAAATGCGTGGATAATGAGAATTCTTCACACAACAGATAATTACTAAGGAAAAAGTCTTTTACAACTACAACCAGAATGGTCTTAAAATATTTCTTAAATTGTCAGTAACGAAATATCCTTCACAAATCGTATTTCAATGAGAGGTACACATTTAGTCTAAGATTTGATCACCGTAACATGTAGTAATTAAGATTTTGTACTGTTTGCATCCGTCATGTTACGCGGATATAATTACTTTCCGTTTTTTTTTTCTGCTAATGATTCAGTGGCAATCCAGGATTTGTTTTAGTTCTTCTACTGCCTGCTGAATATGCTGCAGAAGGCCGAGGCTGATTATATTCTCTTCATCTGAAGTAGCGTACTCTCTGCTAAAAAACAAAACAATCAATCCAAGTTTGGATACGAACTACGAAGGTAATATAATCAGTCTTTTGCAGCATATTCAGCAGGCAGAAATAACAACGTAGAAGATCCCAGATTGGCATTGATATTTAGCCATCAAAACAAAAGGATTGACGTAGCGTTGGCCCTGAAAGAAATTACATTTGCATCAGCCAATAATGCCTAATAACGTTACTAATAATGGTTTCTACGAGAATTTATAGAACAGACAGGAAATAATGCTTCAACCACCAAAACTTTTTTAATGTGACACACATTACAACGGTAGCACTATCATACCAGATGGAAATGCTGTACTTCTTCTTCTTTTATCAGGACTTTACGCGTTGTTAACGTCGAGGTCATCAGAGAAGGGAAAGGAGTGGGGTCTAGGAACGAGAAGGAATTTGGCCATGGCCTTTTTGAAGCAACAATCCCGGCATTTGCATAGAGTGATTTGGGGCAAACATGGAAAAACCGAAATCTGGATGGCCGGAGGGGGATATAGGCTATATATATATATATATATTTAGAGAATGAAACAGAATCGCAAGTTGGGTGTGTCAAGTGGGGATTTCGTTGTTTGGTATAGAAAAAAAAAAATCAATTAAGAAGGAACAAATTGTGAAATGTTTCTCTTGAGAAGAGGTTGAAAACGCGATTTCCTAAACCTTGGTATGATACTTCTTCTTGTCCACCTTTTTCCAAAATTTTTGAGTCGGCTGCCTTCGATGAGTTTTACTCATCATCGGCAATATCAAATTTGGAGCTGTGGTTTTACTGCCTTATGCACTTGCTGACACCAAGCATTATATACCTGCTGCCTGGTTGTACTATATATTATTTGAGGCAGTAAAGTGTTGCCATCTGTCTGTGAAATTTGTAACTATGTTATGTGGGGGATAACTGTACTTTTTCCTTGTGAAATGTGTATTTTATGATGCGGAGATTGGTGTCCATCCTGGCATTCACCTTGATGGTTGCGGAAACCCGCCTAAAGCAGCAGTTAGTATGGCTCGCCCCTACTGTAGTGTGCGGCGCCATGCTGGCAGGTCTGGCTACTATATTCACACAGGCTAAAACACCTGGCTCAGTTTCAAAATTCCCCAGTAAAAATTGTAAATATCAGTTGAAAACATTTTTTTATAAAAAAATTGGCATTCGGCCATGTAACCATGTAGCCATTCAGAGAACAACTGTGTTTCTTTTATTCCTTAAATACTTATATAGAATCTTCTCGTGTTATTTTCGTTGATAACAAGTGACAGGGCAGCACAGGACGGCCACAAGTCTTAATTAAAACCACCCATGCCCTGGGCCGGACTCGAACCGGCGACCCCTGCAACGCGATGCCAGCTACCGGCGCCGGCAAACCTTGAATTTTATAAATTAAAGGTTCAACTTTTTTTTGTTCCTTCAGAATACTAATACTGTAACCACTTACAAAAATTGATTCATAACGCTCATATCAGAGATATTATTGAGTCCCCTACAGTTTTCAAAAAGTTGCTATATGTTGTAGTATTTTTACTCCTAAGTCGAAGATACTTTTTTTTATTAGCTTCGTTACATTCTTAGGCAGTATAGTAACATCTCAAAGTTGGGAAATAGTGGGATAATTTTGTTATTTCATTTCGACGAAACTAAGTGGAAAATATTTCTCCTGGTGAGATATAACAAAGCATTATCCTCTACCTTATTACTCAGTTTTCAGGGAGAGAACGAGCGCCATCTAAATCGACCCGTGCCTCACTGATGGGTGCGTTAAACTGTTAGATGACTGCAGTTATAAAACAACGGCACTGAAAAGGGGAAGCGAATACGACAGAGCTAAAAATGATATCCTAAGCAATACGTCGTAGTGCTATAAAGAAGGGAAGATGTTCCAATTATGTTTTTTGTGAACTTTGGACGTAATGCCTCGTTGGAAAGGAGATAATTAGAGCCGTGAAAGGATAGGTGACAAGGAAAGGGAACCATCTCAGTAGTCGCCTGCAGCGAATTAAAAAAAAAAAAGTGAGAACCAAAATCAAAATGGCCGGACCGCATCTCTAGCCCGCATCCTTCCGAATTCCAGATCCCAGCTTTAACGGCTCACACACTAAGTTCGGCACCAGAATCCACAATCATCAAGAGCGCCGTTTGAGCAATAACTTATTATTATTGGTATGGGAGATTTAACGGTCAATTACAAAACAAAATAATAATTAAACTAAGGAAAAAGGAAACTGCTTTGGGCAAAATAATTGCAAGGATAGGGAAAATGACTCATCACTCACCAAAGTTGAAGGCAGCGACGAGAGAACAACATATAATACGAACACACAAATAAATAAACTCAATATTTCGGTAGTTAACCTTATTCATGACATAGAAAATGAGTCATGCACCTCGGGGGTTGCTGCATGACTGGGTGGATTATCAATATGGCGGTGGGACTGAGATATTGTATATAAATCGCAGATGGTGGTAAAACGGATGAAAAAAAAAAGTAGTAATAAAGGGGATGGGGGGAAATTAAATATATAAATATAGAAATATGGACAGATAAATTTAAAAAAAAGTAATTACTTAAATGACAATAATGCTACTACTACTGCTACTAATAATGAGTGATAAGTCAAGGAAAGGAATTTTATCGGTGGTTGAGGCCAGGTGGGTGTCTGGTATCTAGGATGTTTTGGTAAGCAAGTTCCCATCTGCGAAGTTCTGAGGCGGCAGTGGTTTCGGGGAAAACTCTGATGGCTCTCACGGTGAAACAGTCATTGAAGTTGTTGGAGTTGTGGTAGTTAGCATGTTCTGGTACGGGGAGATATACATTGCGGGTGTGAACTGTTTGTCTGTGGCCATTCATTCTGGTCGAGAATTGTTGTGTAGTCAGGCCTATGTAGGAACTCGTGCAATGGCGACAAGTAAGCTGGTATATGACGTGCGTAGTGGAGCATGTTGCATGCCCGGTTATGGGGAAGGTTTCCCCCGTGACAGGGTTGGAAAATGTAGTGGTGGGAGGATGCATGTTGCAGGTTTTGCAGTGAGGTCTATTACAGGGAAAAGATCCATAAGGTGTTTTTGGAGAGTCAGATGGAGGGTATTTGTGAACTAAGATGTTTTTGAGGTTAGGTGGTCTGCTGAAACAAGTACGGGGGACAGTTGGCAGAATTTTTGGCAAGAGAGTGCGCATTTCTGGAAAGGACCGAAGGAAGTCATGCCCTTGTTGTAGGATTTGATTGATGGATTCGAGACCAGGCGAGAACTGGGTGACAAAGACAGGGCTATGGTTGGATGGTAGAGGAGCCGGGAGGGAGTGGTTCCGTGGAGGGTGGGTGATTGCACGCGTGATTTGTTTGTGTACAAGATCTGGTGGGTAGGAGCGGGAAATAAGGGCTTGGGATAGGTTTTGGGAATACTGGGAGAGGGACTCAGCATCAGAACAGATACGTTTGCCACGGACAGCAAGGCTGTAGGGGAGGGAGCGTTTGGTATGGAATGGGAGGCAACTGTCAAAATGTAGATATTGCTGTAGGTTGGTTGTTTTTTTTTTTTTTCATCCGTTTTACCACCATCTGCGATTTATATACAATATCTCAGTCCCACCGCCATATTGATAACTCCACTACGCACGTCATATACCAGCTTACTTGTCGCCATTGCACGAGTTCCTACATAGGCCTGACTACACAACTCTCGACCAGAATGAATGGCCACAGACAAACAGTTCACACCCGCAATGTATATCTCCCCGTACCAGAATATGCTAACTACCACAACTCCAACAACTTCAATGACTGTTTCACCGTGAGAGCCATCAGAGTTTTCCTCGAAACCACTGCCGCCTCTGAACTTCGCAGATGGGAACTTGCTTACCAAAACATCCTAGATACCAGACACCCACCTGGCCTCAACCACCGATAAAATTCCTTTCCTTGACTTATCACTCATTATTAGTAGCAGTAGTAGTAGCATTATTGTCATTTAAGTAATTACTTTTTTTTTTAATTTATCTGTCCATATTTCCATATTTATATATTTAATTTCCCCCCATCCCCTTTATTACTAATTTTTTTTCTTTTTTTTTTCATCCGTTTTACCACCATCTGCGATTTATATACAATATCTCAGTCCCACCGCCATATTGATAATCCACCCAGTCATGCAGCAACCCCCGGTGTGTGCACACCTCCCGAGGTGCATGACTCATTTTCTATGTCATGAATAAGGTTAACTACCGAAATATTGAGTTTATTTATTTGTGTGTTCGTATTATATGTTGTTCTCTCGTCGCTGCCTTCAACTTTGGTGGGTGATGAGTCATTTTCATTATCCTTGCAATTATTTTAAAACAAAATAATAATAATAATAAAAATAAAATAAAAATCATAGTAAATACAAAAAAGCAAGACTTTTAATGCAGTTGCGTGTTTAGTGGTGGTGAAGAGTTCAAAGCTAAAAATCTTATAATTTATTCAAAGGATAGACAAAAGCTTCGCTTTGGTAGCTAGGATGCCCCAACACTTTTCTAGAGAGAGGCGTATTAAAGCGAGATTTTCACAGGAAGCTTGACGTTTATATGTAGCTGATAAAACTGACACTCCGTGATAAACCCAAGAGTGGGTAATTCACCACGACAGTATTTCAGTGTCAGAGACTTGTACTTGCTGTTGCGAAAAATGTTTGTATTATGCTAATAAGAAACCGGCACAAGTTTAAAATAACCACACCTACTAGACATTAAGTGACTTTATTATGCCTTTACGAAATACCCACATCCTCACATCCTTTGCATGAAGATAGTAAAATAAAATTTATGACGTTGAAGCAATCACTGGAAGTCTGCAGAGCATGGGGAGAGGAAGTAGTGGGGATAGAGTATGATATATGTGGATTTAAGATCGAGAACAATGGCACAGAATGGAACATTGGCACGTACAGTACACTATCTGTTCTGACGCGGAAGACACGCTGCAGAATGCGGGTTTTATGATGCTCCGTGTGAGAACACAATTCGGAAATGCGATCACTGACGCACTCTGACTCCTGGTGATCGCAGCAGCTGGCCAACTGGTACTCTATTTTCTCGAGAGGGTGCAGGTCGGAAGTGAGAACTTTTGCTCTCGTTTCGATGCTGGAGAGATGACAAGGACTGCATGCTAGATGGTAAAGTGATTGTCCGATTAATAACGAATGAACTGTCTATTTCTCTTCACAACCCATAAACGCCCAAAAGAGAGAACTCATATTTCATTGCTCAGTATAAAGTCGATTCATAATATGTTAATGTTTTTATTTTGCTAACTTGTTGTAATTTAATGTCTTTTGGTCTAGGATACTTAACTGCCCATTCATGATTTTCTGTGCTGACTTCATGTATCTTAACACATTTTTTATCGAGTACATTTAATGGTAAATTCATTATTTTACTGGCTAACTTAATGTAATTTAATGTATATTGACGTATGTCATTTAACGATCAATTCAAAGTACTATATACTAGCCTCGTAGGTATAAATATGCTTCTTGGTACATATGAAGTTCTGATGATTTGTAGAAACTAAAATGATATTCGTTTGCTGTCTTAATAAAATGTTGAATATTGCTACATTTTTTACGATGAGGGCACAATAAATGTAATATGTAAAAGTCTGTCATATCTAAAAGCATCCTCATATTGACATAATAGTTCAAAACAAAAGTAAAATAATTAATTTATTCAAATCTAAAAAGTTTAAAATTGTAGCCAAAAGTTGGTGTTAAAGTTTTAAAGTGTTGAACGAATGTAAGCTTTCTTGGTGAGTCAGTTGCGTAAAATCTTGTAGGGCTTTCCACCGATGCAGCACGTCAATGTAGGGCGACGTTTAGAAGCCTGCCTCAGGCTCATCTTACGGCGAAGTGTCGGATTCTTCATCATCATCATCATCATTGTCATTTGTCAGCCGGGCGAACCCGACTGACTGGCTGTTTTACCGTTGGGCCGGTCTTCAGCCTCGGTGTTATTCTGTTGTCGGTAGGTATAGTGCCACATTGACTCCGCACCGGCAGCACGCCGCCCTCGACGACTGTGCTCGCAGCTAGGTGAGGTGGAGGGATTCTTGGAAGCGTCCACGCTTAAAAGGCCTTCGTTTGTCAGCTGACGTCAGTCACGTGCGTCGGGGCCCCACCACCTGTGCACTGAAAGGCCACGACGCACGTGACTGACGTCACCTGGCAAACGAAGGCCTTTTAAGCGTGGACGCTTCCAAGAATCCGACACTTCGCCGTAAGATGAGCCTGAGGCAGGCTTCGAAACGTCGCCCTACATTGACGCGCTACCTCGGTCGAAAGCCCGAGAAGATTTTAAATTGTTGTTACAGGGGGAAGCTAAAATTTCAGAAGGTTGCCAAAAAGCCATTTCTACATGATCCGCATACTGGTAACTGAAACGAAGTTCGAGAAGACTCGTAAGGTGTTTAAGGAATAAGAAAAGCAATTTCGCTAGAAGTGTCAACTAAGTCGTTAAATTCGTTAATTCGTCATACTGAGAAAAATATATGGTGTTCCGGACGAAAGAGTAAATAATGTAAAATAAGCAGAAAAATTCTAGAAGAGGACGGAAAAGTTGGACTACAGTTTATACTTTGAGATCTGAAATAATGTAGAAGAAGATATAGAAGGTTACACTATTTATTTTTTCACTGGCGTTTACAGTTCATGACCAGTGCGATCATCAGAGCCGGGAGAATATTTCTGGAATAGAACCACAAATATATTAGTTTTATTCATTATTAAAGGTTCTACTGGCGTTCGCATGATAGTATTTGTGTAAATCGTGGAACTCCGAAACCTGGATCCGAAGCCAGGTCTCCTTGAAGGCCTAACCCGCATGCTACCGCTCACTCACCACACTCGATAGGTGGCATGTAAAACTGTGACGACAACGCAGTTGAAGTGATGCACATGTATTTGACGCTCCTGTCACATCGAATTAATTCAAAATATCGAAAAAGTTCAAAGAAGAGTAGGGCGCTTTGTTATTTATTGTATGCTACAGTTGAAACGTACGTCGAGTTTATTACAGGTAGTGAACTAGAGAGCTATAGAACTATCGGAAGTAGAAATATCTGCTGCAAATTAGTGATTAATACATGATCTTCTACAGCTGATTCTAATTGCTCTGTTATTCGTCTTCCACCGATTTAAAGGAGTCTTTAAGAGGCAAAATGCTGTACAAGGATGTCATTAAATATTCAAGTTCCATCAGATTAATAATATTTGGAGTAAACAATAAATACTTAATATTTAGCTTTAGTATAGATTCAAAGTCTTTGAAAAGACGCGTATAATAAGTAAATTAAAATTAGATTCTATTGGCTGCGTTGTGAGATGATTTTCAAAATTAAATAAACAAATTACCCCTGTAATAGACAATTTGCATTTGGTTTGTACCCTGTTAACTTCACTCTCTGTCAGTCCCTTTCATTTGTAGATATACAAAACGTTCATATGATCGATCAAGTCAGGATTTGTTAAGAATAGCAACAAACATAAACGAGTTTCCACTTGCGAGGATTTATGTTTGGAGTCTGACCTATGGCATAGTTAGTTTTAATTAGGTGTATCCTGTTGTTCATACTAAGACTTTAACGTAGATATACGGGTTTAATAGATAAGATCTGTACAAAGAAGTAATTAAACAAATTAAGTGGCCAGAAAAAAAATGTTTCAGCCTACAATAGAAATAAACAGAAGATTACGTACGCCGCTTCAAGAATATTTTCCGCGATAGAAGAAAGGCAGAAAGCACGAAAATGCACATTGTTGGCAAAAATCAGAACACTCTAATGAATTGCGACAAATTCCCCAATATCGTGTGACAGTTTTCTTGAGCAGATTTGAACGGCAGACAGATTTGACAATAAGAGAAGTAAAATGTGTAAATTAGTTCAGTGCTTCTCTTAGCTTGTAGAAAAAATGCCATTTGGATTATTAATAAAAACACATCACTGTAAAATATTGGCCCAGAAGATAATGTAACAAGCTGAAATTCCATGTAAGAAAAAAGATTTTCCGTCATACGACATAAGTTTCTATATTCAAATTGCAAATACAGAACCCATCTCATTTCATCACTGCACAACCTTGTAATGCCAACACCTGTGCATTATTTTTGATGAAATTTCACAGGACGATGTGTTAAGTATATTGAACGCAGAATAGGTCTGCTGACAAATACTCCAAACAAATATTAAATTATCTCCCTACAAATTTCACAGAGGAAATTTTCCGTTGTCCTGCATTAAAAATGGAACATTTTACAAGACACGAGTTCTCTAAGTCCTTAACAATGTGCCAGACCCCTCTAAGATATGACTGAAAAATCTGAAGAATTTCAATATGTAGCACATAATAAGGACTTTCAACGAAAATAGCTTTGGATACGATACTCTGAGAAGATTTTTTTTATGTTTTAAATTAATCCATTACCAACAAAATGAGTTTTGGTGTATATGTGGGAATGATTACAATACGATTACATAAGTGTAACTAAAGTATGTCACGTAAAAGGATGACAAGTAGGTAAGGTAATCATGAAATTGATAAAAAATTATTATGAAACATTTAGTCTTGATACAAACTGGCTGTTGATCTTCGTTGGTGCATGAAGTAGTTACAAGAGATTATTTACTTACCTTTGTACGGATTCTCCACCTTTTAGTAAACAAATGTTGTTCAAATATTATCACCCTATTATGTATTGATCAATTCTAATGTAGAGATACATATTCATATGAAGGTTTGACCAGGTCATCTAAATAATCATACCTTAAAAGCTACACAACTCCATGCCCGACAATTACTTGGACGTTTTTATTTTTTGACCTTGGAGATTATTCAGCGAGGCACTAGTTTTGTATAGCTCTGTATGCACCATCTTTAATCAAAACCTCATTTACCCTAGGCCATACTTGAATCTCTGACGCCTGCAACTCGAAGCTAGTATAGTAGCCACTGTGTTGCCGGCGCGGGCAGGAAATAGCTATTTTCTGTGATGGATAATTAGAGTAGTCGTAGAAATAGTCTAAGAAACATCATCAGGGACAGCAGATCTTTCTTCAGCGATGCTGGAAAGCTATCCCTTGTCAGTCGTGATGGATTCAGAGGGTCAGAGCGACATCTAATAAATCGCGCTGCTGCGGGCCGGATATGGAGCTCCAGGCTTGAGTGTAGCAGCGAGGTAGCTGACCGCATACAGTATAAGGGCACTACGCCCGGCGATTCCTTCTCCGAATCGTGACAGCTGCAGAGGAACTCCACGTTTCCGGGAAATAAACCGCAGCCCCCTTCATGAACACATGTGACAGTGACACAACGAGATCATCAGACTTGGTAACACTTACATCCACCTCCCGAATATATATAGATATAAATAACACATATAACATAGTACAGTCGTTCCGTCAGACAGGCCATACTTTCTAAGGAATCCGTATGCAAAAAATTGGTCCAGTTTGCAACAGTTCTCCCTGATAATTTATAAACTGCAAGGTTTTTTTCTGCCTAGGAATCATTGTGTCCGTTTTTACCCCCATCTTCAAGAAATAAGATTTTTTAATATGTTTTCAAAATAAGGATGCTTTTTTGAAGTTAAAATTTCTGTTGGCGGGCTGCCGGCTGAGGGTAAATCTATGAAAACGCGTCACCGACATGCTATGACGTGTTACGCGTCAGACGCTTTCTGCAACACATAGTTTTTATCCGATTCTGATGGAACTTTGCATACATATACTTTTAAAAATGGAAAATTACTGTTAAAACCTAAACCATCTCCTCCTTTCCCCCTCACCTTAATTTTTACCAACGATGTTCATTCAAACTCAGTTTTTTTATCCGATTTTGATAGTGCCTAGCACAGGTATACTTCAAAACAAGGCCGTTTGGTAGTAGAGATGGGCAGGTCCGAGATTTTAAAGGAGTCGGGTCCGGATGTACATCCAGCGCTGCGGACCTGCATCCAGGTTCCGTGTCCGGACCTGTATGGGTCCGGCTCTACAATCGGGCGGGCGGAGTGAATGGCGGAACTGGATCTGTTCGGACCTACATCCAGTTACGTGTCCGGCGGAGCTGTATGGGTCCGGTTCTACAATCGGGCGGGCGGAGTGTATGGCGGAACTGGATGTGTAGGGACCTACATCCAAATACGTGTCCGGCGGATCTGTATAGGTCCGAACCTACAATCGAGCGTATGGTGGATACAAATCCTACCAAGGAGAACTGCAGTATGAGTTATATCGTGTTCATCCATTAATTAATGAAATGAAAGAATATTAATTATGATAATATTTTTTATTTTTGTCTGAAACTCACAATTGTACGTAATAATATAAAATCACAGCATAATCAGACTTGATAATGATAAAAGTAAAATTTCTGTGGGCTTCTATAAGAATAAAATGAAATAATTTCTTAATAATGTTTATGTTCCACTAAAATTTTTTTTTTTAAACAATCGAAAGTCTTTGTTAACTGTTACTTTTTTTTTACTAAAAATTAAATTATTCAAGACTCAACATTTTGAGATAATTCTTGCCTTTCCACAATATACGAGCTTAAGAAACAGTTTATTATAAATGAACAAAAAACAAAATTGCAAGTATAACGTATTTTAAATTGTAAGCGAGAAATTACGTGAGATTTGTTCTTATATTATGTATAGTGTTTTGCTCTGTATACTATGTGAAACTGTTTTGATTGAGTGAATAAAACGTTGTCGTGAGTGCTAAATCGAGTGCGATACAATGCATTTTAATCAAACAGTAATATTTATGTTTTGCCAACTACCGTAACGTGTTTTTGGTGCTTTCAAAATCTTTATTTTATTTTGTGCAATTTTAGAAACTTTTAATTTCTTTGTAATTTTATTTAATATTATTTCCAATTTAGTTGAAACTATTTTTAAGCAAGATTTAATTCTTATTAATAATAACCAATCGTTTGAGCCATTGTTAGACGTTCTAGAAACGGCTGGATGTGAGGTTTTTCTTTTTTCAATGTCGGATTATAAAATATTTCTGTAAAAGCGGCCAGCACAGTCGCTCGCAATAATGCCACATAATCATTTATATATATTACTAGCTGTTATCCGCGACTTCGTACGCGTGGATTTAGAATTTGATTGCTAGAACTGGATATGCAAAGCTGAAAATTATCTAAGATGTCCCAAACAACACTGAGTCGGCATAATATAACGGGAACGCCATCGATATACCATTCTACCTTCGAACCTGTGTCATGACCAAAACTGTTATTCATATCGGAAAAAAGTATCCTATTTCGTTCGTAAATATACAAAGTATTTCCTTGTCATCGGTATACACATAATTATATTCGTGAAAACGTAAAAAAAAAGATGGAGACTTACTTTCGCATTGTGGAATCAGTATACCGTGAATAAAGTAAACGCTTTCTACCGCCAAAGACTTGCCAGAACATGTTATCCTTACTATAAAATCCTAGGCCCTGGCTTAAACTATGAAAAACAATTCATAAAAATACTTGCCTTTAGTGGGATTTGAACCCGGAGCAACTCTACAGTTTAAAATAAGAAGCAAACTCGTTACCACTACGCCATCCCAACATTGCTTAACGGCGTTTCGCATTACAGATATACATGCGTTTATCTTTCACAGTTGAGATAGTTTTCATAATTTAATGACAATATGTTATTATCTATACATAATATAGTATCCCATCTCGATCCTAAAGTCAAATTTCATCATGATCGGAGTATCCTTTTAGCCCAAGGAACGTAACAAACAGACATAAAGACAAACAGAGTTACTTTCGCATTTATAATATTAGTGTAGATATGTATAATGATCCTTGTAAACTCTACGAACCGTGTTTCTGCAATAAAGAGATGTTAAATGTATTATCTAATTTGTCCTTAAGCCCTCAGAATTAAGAACGTAAAAAATTCTAGAGACTTTGTGATTAGTCAAACTGAACGTTAAAAGTTTAATAATACTGCAACGCATTAAAATTACAAGTTAAATTATAAGTCCATTCTTATTTAGCACGTAAAACACTCCTCACCTTAGAAGCATGAACCCGACCAATAAAAAATACTACCGGGTTTTAGCTACCCATTGACATTTAATAGTTATTGTAATTATCTACTAGTAGTCAGACATTAAGAAATAGTTTTTCATTTATAATCTCATCTTTAAACAGAACTGTAATCCAATCTTACAGTAAATGACATTAAACTCTTCAGAACATTTATTTCAAATCGGAACTGTAATGAAAATTTGCGTTCCAGCTCCGCGTTGCAGGTCCGGCCGTGGTTCAACCTCTGGCCACTCGAGAACTGTGGCGCTATTATACAGGTCCGGCTGGAAGCAGATCCGACAAGCCCTCGGATGTACATCCATCCCTCGCGCAAGTGATACGGGTCCGCGGAACTGCATCCATCCGGACCTACCCATCTCTATTTGGTAGGTCAGCGGTTAAGACGTTTACTTCCGAAAGTTTCTCTCTCCGGTCTCGGGTTCAGATACCGTGGTGAGCAGGAAATTTTTGGAGTTTTATTTGATTATATGAGCTACGCCCGGACGTTCGGTGGTTCTGATTCCACGTTTAACTGCAGGCCCATGAGGAAATGATTTGCCATTCCCACCTCTGACACAACAGCTTTGTACATCTCCGTCGGGAAGATTCAACCAACCTTTGGGTTGTGGACTAAGTTAGATTTTTAGTTTTTGACGTGGAAACTTCTAAAGAAGACTCTTTGGGCGAGTTTTGGAAGGGTAAAATCGTCAATGTTAACAGTATGTCTGTCGTGGTCTGGTGGCTCAGTTGTTAAGACGTCTGACTCCGGAACGAAAGGTCCCTGGCTCGAACACCTGTCTAACAGGGATTTTTATATACCTTTAACCCAACCTTCCCCTCTGGCACAGCTTGCTGTATAATGTGAAGTACGCCAGAACGCTTCCGTGAATCGGATTCCACGTCAAACTGTAGGTTCCCTGTTCCTGGTAGCACTACTACGTTGGGTTAAGGTGGCTTAGACAGTGCCGGAATGCGCATTCAATTAAAAAACCTGTAACAATTTCACTACCACCACACGGAATTGGTATTATTTAGTATATTTATAGCTATTAGTATGACGTGTTGCACGTATAAATTTATTGTTTTTAGTCGGCAGTCCCCAACCACTACCAACTGTTTTTTATTTCATTTTCCTGCATCGTTACTTCCATACTTATATTTTGTGAAATGATGTTTTATGAGAATCACATTATACCTTGTACAAAGACGAATTTATCAGTTGCATCAACGCAATGCTAATTTGCTGATGGAAGAAACTGTCTTATATGACGACCGAGATCAATCACATCCGCGTCAACTTGCCGTAAAACCATGTAATATACCAGTTAATGGTACATGACAATATACATTTTAGTAAGATTTTTTGTCGTAAACAGTGTTACGATGCAGCGATTTTTATCGTAAACAATGTTAAGATACAGCTTAAGTGAATACTGAGACTGTAAATTCGGTTGCAGACATCGTACAACCAATGACAATTGCGTAGAGCCTTAGAGTGTTGGGATAGATCAAAGGAGAGCGGCACTTTTTAAAGGGTGAGGAAGACCGCGAGAGTCTGCAGACATTACCTGTAAACTTCGTCAACAACTTCAGTTTGATAGAAAGCCCAGAAATTTTCTGAGTCGAGAAACGGCCAACACTTGAAAAACGATATGTATATGGAGAGAGGTTACAGGGACTATTATCTGAGTGCACCAATAAATGTTTCTCCCTCTCTCTGTTATGCATGTGTATCGGGGTTCGTCGATTCCTACAGCTACTGGATTAGCCAAATTCCCCGGTACTATATGAGAACATAAAACCGAGTTTTCTTTGACGGTTAGACTCGCGACTTCAAGCTACATGATTCTAGAGGATCCATCTTGTTCAGCATGGCCTGTGATCAAGTATCACAAGAAATTTTGCTAAACAATGTTACACGCGTTTGGAGTGCAGAAAAAGTATTTTTAACTATGGCTTATAGGATGGTTTTTGTTAGAATCAGTCACATGTTAATTAATTTTCTAACGCAGCGCGCATCATCGCATCTACGATACCTTCGCAGCATGCAACATTACCGTCAGCAGCACTTTTCATGACCAGGCCAACAAAACTAGTAATTCACCTAGGCAGAGCGGCCCTTTTCAGTGCCATCGAGCTAGAAACTACCATATGTGATCTGCTGAGCCATTTCATTTGTTCGATTTTAATATAACGTCCCATTCATTTTGTCATGAAAAGTTTTCCTTTCTGAGAATTGTAATAAATTTATTTTGTTAGTTAGCATTTTAAATTTGTAAGTTGTCATTGAGTATGATAATCAGTTTCCATCCCCTCCTGAATAAATATATATATATTATTTTTATTTCTTGCTATCCAGAAAAAGTGGCGCCCAAATAAATTCATTAATGCAAATTAATGCAGACACGTCGATCACCGTGCAAATATTCCATCAAAGATAATCTTAATTACAACCGATGAGGTAATTAACATAGCAAATAAGAATACAGTTGACCTCCAACGTGAACAGTACAACCCCAATGAAAGGAGTATGTGAACAAACAACCGAAAATGTGTGGCTCAGCCTGGAAACGAAAGGAGAAGTGGCCCTTGTTTGTAAGCACTGTAAAGAGCTATCAGACGAGAATTTGCTAAGGGATTTAACTGCCGATAAAATTTCTTCATCCTCAACAACTATGAGTAAGGTACATTACAAATTGATGCAACTGCTTGTTGTAAAAATTGACGACGACCGGACTCAAAGCCGATTCCTGAGGACACTACCCTACAGTCTTGCCTGCTGATTCGTGTACGTCTTCAATATTTAACATGCAAGGGGATTTTTGAATGCGAATATATAAGAAACTAAGGACCCACTTGAGGCAATGACTGTACTACGGGCATATGGGTTTGGGAAGACATTTCAGCATCTATAGATTATGGATGGAAATCCGTTTTTACCAAGTCTTTTGGTTCCCTTGTAAAAGGTACATAATCGAGCTAGAATTCCCTGAAATTGAAAGGTTTTTTTTTTTTTTTTTAATGAGCAAGGAGGGGAAGGAATTCAACCACGGTAATTTTTGAAAGAGCCATAGAAAACCTAAATCTCGACAGCTGAAATGGGTTTTGAACCCGGTCCTCCAGAATTCCAGACTGGGCTAGGTGGCAAGCTTTAACTTTTGGTATATAGTACAATCTACAGAACATTCCACATAACGGAAGTTCTTTAGCATCTAATAACTCTATGTTATAGCAAAACCAACAGACTGCTGTGATAATTTACTATGTTACTATCAAGCGAGTATAATTTGTGTAGTTATTGCTTTTCTATTTTCATAAATATTAAGCAAACAAGAATCATGAGGTTGTAAGGAACGTTATTAAAAAACATTTTTTACATTCGTTTGTTTTATTACCACTGAGAATTGTAGAAACGACTCGATGTCCAGTATTGGGTGCAGATGGTTCATACAAAGGATTGTCGGCTGTAATTAGTGCTTTCTATAACAGCTTAACGGACCAAACACCTCTGGCCTTCATTTTTATTATTCTCTCGTGGTTTAGCTCAAAACATTTCTCAGTTATTTGTAAATCATAAGAGCCAGTGAAATGTTAACTCTGCAGTGATCTATAGTTCCTATGTAGCAAGTTGTTTTGGATTTTACTCCAGCTTCAGCACGCAACGCAAAGTTACACTTTTATATTACTTTCTATTATTTAGTTTCTAACTGATGGATAGCGTTTAAAAATTTACGTTACTTTGCAACAAAAAAAACAATAAAAAAATAAAAAAATCGTCAAATGCATGTTACTCTCCAGTGCTGAGAGGTGGGTACACACATTCGGTATTAAACTGAAGTAAAAAGTTGTAAAAACCATTTCAAGAAGTCAAAACAAAAGGTTTTTAATGTATTAGCGCATGTAAATAAAATAATCAATTAAAAGCTATTGTGGGTCTTGGAAAAATATTTGAAATTTTCAAGAAAAGGTATACTTATTATCCTACTGTGAAAATTCTTTGTCGAAAAAAACATGTGGTGTTGTTTGTTGAAAAAATTATATGCTGTTGAATGATCGTTTGGCTATTTTTCTAAAACCATAAACTCTAGGAAGATCGCTATAATTTTCCTGTAATCTTTGGGAGGTTACATATCAGTGTAAGTTCAGAAATAATTTTCAGATCAGTAGTTTCGGGGATAAAACGGGGGGCGGGGTTAGATTTATCTAGTATTTTTCACCAACATCATGTTGGAAAAATCGTGAAATAAGGAGAAACATCAAAACACTCTAAGAGCCGGCGGGTTGCCAGCTTTCATTTGATTCCCATGAAGATCATTTAACAATTTTTGTTTCTTTCAGCCCCCCACGATTTTTCCAAATTATAGTCGTATTATGATCTTAAATAATGAACAGTAAATATTTTAGTGGCAAAGGGGCTCAGGCGTTATGGGGAGTGAAAAACAGTAAATTCATTTGGGTTCCGTATTCTATTCAGAAGGTACGAAAACCTATAAAAGCTTAAAGTTTATAAAAGAAGAACCTAGGTGGCTCGTGGCGAAAATTTTGAGAATCATATACGACGAATAGCGAGGTTGTTGTTAGTAGTAGGATAAAAGATGAACCAGCTCGTTTATAACAACTGAAACAGGTACTTAGCAAAAACAAACAGCGTCATACGAAACTATTAGAAACAGTGAAATGTTTCCCTAACAAAAACAAATTATCCGAATAGCTCCTTACTCTAGAACACACACATTGTTTATATATATATGTGTTATATGATACGCTGCTATCTAGCGGTTAAGTAATCACTCTTAATCTACACCAGCGCAGACTAGCAGCTTGGCTCTGAACTATCCCCCCACTGACATTGATTGTTCATAATTGTACGGGTTTAATTTGGAAAAATCTTTTTCTTAATTAATGATGTAACTAAAGCGGAGATATTAATCCTTCTAATGATAACCTACTTATCGATTTTGGTTAAGTATGAATGGAGAAAGATGGATCGTCACAAAAAAAAAAAAACAATTTTAAAAATAGCATATGTGATGATGAGCAGTTAAAAATTTCAAAATTATAGGGTTTCGGGAGTTGTGGGATGTAACAAATCAATTTATCGATACGTGTTTTGTATTGCATTTAGAAGGCACTAAAGCCAAAAAGGATTTAATGTTAAAAAAAAAGAGAAATTTGGAGTATGTAAAATCACATTTTGCTGAAGGTTTTTAGAGGCAATGAACAATGCGAAAGTTGAATAATATTTGTTTAGCTTGTGACCTGGCGAGCGCGGAGGAGAAGTTGGCAGGCGGCGGCTTGGCGGTGTCTGCCCAGCAGGTGGCGATGCTAGGGGGCGCGAGCGACGGCCCGCAGCGCTGCAGCACGCCGCGCACGGCGTCCACCAGCAGGCGCGTCGCGGCGCGCACCACCGCCTTGTCCAGAGGCAGCGTCGCGGCGCGCAGCGACAGCAAGCCCACCGCCAGCTCGTCACCGAGTCTGAAATCAAACTTACCATCACCATTGTTACGCGTGCACTTCGAATTTTATTGCCAGAGTTGGATACAGTTAGCTGGAAGTTACGTAAGAACTGTCCTTAAAAGCATCTTGGATTATACTAACAGCTAAAGCTTCGGCCTACGTCTGATTTGCGCCTTTAAAGCCGCGTTCCCACGACGTCTTGTAACGAAGGCGGGACGGGACGAGACCTCATTAGCCGAAGAGTAGAGACGAGTGCGCGCCGCAGGTTATCCGTCACTTACCTCGCCGCCACCTCCCCATCACGTTGCCTAGTATCGTATGGCACAGGGCACTTTACAGCAACAGAAGGGGTGCGCACCGCTGCTACAAACTGATGGCAACAGCGCACCACTACGCACGCCTGTGATGTTTACCGACACAGAGTGGGTAGCTTCGTCCCGTCCCCGCTAGCAGAGGCGGCCTGTTCCCATGGCGTGTTGTTAAGTATTCGTCCCGTCCCATCCCATCCCAACATCGTTACAAGACGTCGTGGTAACGCGGCTTAAGGCATATCAAAAAAGATGACAAAATGTATTGATGCCGAAAACATTTAAGTAAACACAAAATAATAGTCTCGTGCAGCGCAAAAATATGTTTATGTTATATAATAAGTTGTCTCTGTGCCTCAAATTTATGATCATACGCGAACTGAATGCGAGAGAAACAAAGCTTGTGCGACCAATATAATATTACAGAAACTACACGCGATCCGTCTGTCACCATTCGGTTAGATTTCAAAAACTCATGTTATTTACCCGCAAAAAAAAAAAAAAAAAAAAAAAAAAAAAAAAAAAAAAAAAAAAAAAAAAAAAAACACACACACATCCTGTCTTTCCTATTAGGGTAGATCGGTTATTAAATTTTTCTGCATATTATTGGTTATCTTCAAAAACTGAGAATAATCTTATTCAGTGAATCAATGGTCGCCCACCTAGTGACAGAATTTTCATTGCTCGCGTCTTCAATCTCTGCAACGAACGCTCTGATAATAAAACTGAAGTTTAACCATCGGTTTTTGAAACGCGTAATCTGTGTTTTGTTTGACAACTGTGTATTTTTGTCCATTAAATGTGTAATTTTTGAGGTGGAGATTGTGGAACATCCTTGCATTTGCCTACGTGACGTCGACAAACCACAAAAAACCCGTAATCAACCCGGTCGGTATGTCAGCTCCGGGGTTTAAACCTGGGGCCATTGAAACTTCGTAGTCAAGTGTGGTAGCACTTCAACACGCAAGGTCACACACGTGAACTGTTGGTGAGTCTTAATCGGCTTCGTTATTAGTACACTATTTACCGGCTCCTCTAGGTGAAAATGACTAATTACCATAAACTGTCACCCTTTATAGCTAAGAAACAGTGGTCCAGTTGTATAAAAGATAAGGAGGCTTCTGCTTGTAGCTTTAATCCTCGTAGATGTCATTAGAGGCGGGAGAGGATTGAGGGGGAGAAAAGGGAAGAAATTCTGCTTTGAATTTAGAAGGAACCATCCCGGCTTTTGTTAGGAGTGTTTTTGGGAAAGTGTAAAAACTGAAATCTGGATGGCTGCACGACAATGATTAGGGGTTTTTGGAATGGGCGGTAACCCTTACGTTCATTCAATAAATAATTGAACAAAATCTGTGACACCAATATTGTGAACTCCTATTCTTTGACTAAAACTGGCCCTTAAACAGTGGTCAAACGAAACCGTACTCTCCCTGATAATAATTCTGTAACACAGGTTCCACGGACAACAATATCTAACTAATCCGCTGATTCTACGGGGTAAAACGAATCTATGCTCTTAAGTAATATCCCAAATATAGAAGCGTTCCAGAGTACATGATAAACACAAAACAAACTTTGTCATAATTGTAAGTGGGTTAAAGGGTTTCGAAGGCATAAGCCGACATTGGTAGTGGAACTGAAAACTTTTCGATTCCGAGTAAAACGCTTGATCAAAGAGCCACAAAATTGGTCTCCTCTGCCACAAATACCAATTTATAATCATGTCAGTCCACAAAATGATCAAATAAATGCGAAATTTCCAGTAATTCTGTTCACAGGACTCAGAACAAGCGGAAATAATCAGTGGAAATCGGATGAAATTCGAAATAGAAATTTTTGAAAAAATACTTTTTATTTTTCGCTTCGGGATTTACGTATCGTCTACGTCGAGGTCAGTAGATCTGGGAAAGGATTTTGGGGGGAGGGGGAGGGAGTAAGGAAAGGGAAGCATTTCGGCCATATCCTATTGAATAAACCACCTTGCATTCGAGTGGAGTGATTTTGGAAAACCATGCGGAAACAAATCTAGATGGCCTGAGTGGGATTTGAACACGCGTCCTCGGGAAGGCCAGGGCCGAGCGTGATCGCTCATGAACCGCACTTGACGAACGAATTACAATACTATATTCTCTATACTGTTGATTGTTGAAAGGCAATATTCGGTTATATGTTTTACATAACTCAAGCATCTTTTCACTTTATGCTGCATATGATAACTAGTTTCAGCTGTCTATACTGACGGTGATAAGAGGAATAAAATAATTGTTTAAAAAACATAAAAACCGCCTTCAAAAAAGGGCACTAAAATTTTAAAATAACTTTATACCTTGCTTAGAAAAAAGTAAATTTAAATGGACAATATTTTACATTACTGTTATTGAAATTTTTACATTAATTAGTTATTTTTGGAGTCGGTGCCAGCTGTCAGATCACGCAGATCGAATTAATGAACTTTATTTGGTGTTCGAGGCGAACCGAGAGTACGAACAAAACTTCCAAATATTTTACAGCATGTCGTGAGGAAGTTAGTTTTATTACAGGAGACAGCTTAGGGAAACCAATTAACGGTATCTGTGGCTCGGCCTCGTTGGTCATCCAGGCATATCTCTGGCGCTACAGTGTCAGTTGGTAGGCTGCATCATGCAGTAACCACTTTATAGTTAGTATAATATCGGTTTATCATCTTATATGTTTCAGTTTTGTTGAGAAATGTTTCTACAATTATTTGTAGGTAAGTAGTAACATGATTTTTAATGTATTATTGATATTTATTATTGTTTTTAGTTTTTTGATTTTCTTGCTTTGGCTGGCACCGACTCCAAAAATAACTAATTAATATAAAAATTTCAATAAAAGTAATGTAAAATATTGTCCATTTAGATTTACTTTCTTCTAAGCAAGGTATAAAGTTATTTTAAAATTTTTAGTGCCCTTTTTTGAAGGCGGTTTTTATGTTTTTTAAACAATTATTTAATTTTTACATTTTTAGTGGTATTATAGTTGATTTATATTTAAATATGTCGCAGCAGTTCTCATTTTGCGAACTTCCTGTTCGGTCAGTGGTTAAAGCGAATGCTTTTTTTTTTAAAAAAAAATCTGTCTTTACAACAACTTTCAGAATGGGGTGAATTGGATGCTGTGTTAAGGAATTTCAGTTTACATTTTGGTCCAGGCTGTGTTTCGATCTAATCATAACATCTGTTAAAGCTGCTGCTCGATAATCGAAACATGTAGCATCTGGACATTAATACATACCACATACACAAATCTGTCTCTGCAATATATCTGTTCGTTCCGGCATCACACAGAAAATATAGATATTTAATTGGTTTTCACAACGTAAAAGCTCGGGGTCCAAGTTGAAATCTGAAGTTCATGTTGAGACATTAGGACACATACATTTAATAAATATTCTGCAATGACTTTAAAAAAAGCTTAATTGATTTTGACGGTACTTAAAACTTTGGATTTTGTAAAGAACATTGGAAATTATAAACGATGGGGTAAAGGAGAAGAAGGATTGGGCTTTTGTATACCAAATGTAGACTGTCTTTTCAGATTGATTTAAAGTATACGTTTGCAAATTTCAGTTGATATTACATAAAAACTTTTGGTATGTATAAAAAAATAATTAAGGGGTGTGGAGGTGAAAAGTAGTATGGTTTTTGCTAAGGTAGAGTGGACAGTACTTTTTTCTTTGTTTTAAAGTATACATGCGCAAAGTTCCATCGAAACCAGATAAAACCTGTAGCTTTGTTTTACACAAAAATTAAATGGGGTAAGGGAGTGAGCGGTTGGGTTTTGTAAACAGAATATTTCTCTTTTTTCTTAAGTATACATTTGCAATGTTCCATCAAAATCTGATAAAAACGGTAGGTATCTATAAAGAACATTGGAAATTAGGAGAGGTGGGGGTAGAAGGGAAGAGGGATTGGGCTTCTGCAACCGAATTTAAACACAATTGTTATGTATTTTTTAAAGTATACGTGTGCAAATTTTCTTCAGGATCAGATAGAAACTGTGCTTTGTATAGATTAAAGGGGTGGAAAGGGGAGAGTGGTTTGGCTTCTCTAAACCAAATGCAGACATTATTTTTCTGTTTCTTTTGAAGTATACATGTGCATACTTCCTTCAAAATCAGATAAAAAAAGGTAGCTTTATATAATGAACATTGACAGTAACTATAGGGGTAGAAAGGGGAATAGGGTTTGTGATTTTGTCAAAGTAATGTGAGTAGTATGTTTCTTTTTCTATTTGCTTTAAAGTATACTCATACGAAGTTCCACCAAAATCGGATTAAAATGTGGGTTTGTACAAACATTAAGGTTTGTAAAAGGGGAGCTAGGGATTTTTTTTTAATTTTTTGGTCAGAAATCTTCTCCATAATGAAATACATATATGTGCCAACTTTCATAAAGATCGGTCAGATGGTGTAAACTGTAGCTTTTCAAAAAGAAAATTGACAAAAGTCAAGGGTCGGAAACGGGGAAAAGTGTTCAGTTTTTGAAAACCAAAAGTTGACATTATTTTTCTCTTTGTTTTACTGTAAAAGTTTGCTAAGTTCTACCTAAACTGTATAAAAACTGTGGGTTTGTATTAAAATTAAACGGTTTAATGGGGAGTGGGGGTGGTTTTTTGATTTTTTGGTCAGAAACCTTCCTCGTGAAAAACTACATATAATCGCCAACTTTCATGGTAATAGGTCAAACGGTGGTGACTGTAGCTTATTATTTAAAAAAAATTGACAAAAAAAATTAAGGGGTTGGTAGGAGGGAGAGGGGTTGAGCTTTGGTAGACCAAATGTTGAAATGATTTTTCTGTTTGTTTGAAAGTATACATTGGCAAAGTTCAATCAAAATCAGATATGAAATATAGGTTTCTATAAAATTAAGGGGTGTAAAGGGGGAAATGGGGTGGCTTTTTATTTTTGGTCAGAAACCTAGTCCATGAAATATTACATGTATATGACAACTTTAAGGGAGATCAGTTAAACGATGTCGACTACAGTTTTGAATAAATAACATTGGCAAAAATTTAGGGGTAGATAGGGTGAGAGGGGCTCAGTTTTTTGAAACCAAATGTTGACAGCATTTTTCTCTTTATTTTTGACTATACATGTCAAAAGCTCCATTGAAATCGGATAAAAAATGTCGGTTTGTATAAAAATTAAGGGGTGTAAAGGAAGAGAGGGGTGTTTTTTTTAATTTTTTTGAGTCAGAAAACTTTTACATGAAAAATTACGTGTATATGCCAAATTTAATGGAGATCAGTCGAATTTAGCTTTGTATAAAGAACATTGGCAAAAATTAAGGGGTGGATAGGGGGAGAGGGGTACGGTTTTTTCAAACCAAAAGTTGACAGTATTTTTCTGTTAATTTTTTACTATACATTTCCAAAGTTCCATCAAAATCGGATAAAAAGTGTGGGTTTGTATAAATGTTAAGGGGTGTAAAGGGGTAGAAGGGGTGGTGTCTGAATGAAGTTCATATGGGACCACTTTGGAGGTATACTCTATCCACTATAAAAATTTAATTTAAATCGGTTTAAAATCGGCGAAGATGTCGCTGAACATACATCCAAAAAAAAAAAAAAATTCAGACGAATTGAGAACCTCCTCCTTTCTTGAAGTCGGCTAAAAAGTAACTCTTTAGGTAAAAATAATTTCACTGGAGACGAACACATCGTTTCTTTGTCACCTCAAAGTCAAATGTTGTATTGATGGTCACTCCTAGTTTTATGATTCCTTTAAACAGAACCCAGTTCTAGCCTGGCAAATTCTGGTGTACGGTTTCTATGTAATCTTTTTTTTTGTACAATAATAATCAAAACTTTAATAACATACTTTCATTAAAGTCATCGATATGAAAATATTATTATATCTTAATTTGTGAGTCCCAGATGCTTATTTAAGAAGCGGAAAATATAAATAGTATTACTCTAATTAGATTGCAACTAAATTACGAATTAACATATCACACATTGATAGGGAAGGAATTCGTCAAGGTGACTTCTTAAGTTAATTATTATTCAACGTAACATATCGAAAACGTTACACAGATCCTAACGGAAAAGCGTTAATACAAGCAGCTATAAAAATTAAATAAACTTGTCTTGCGGACAATGTTGTGCCTGTCATAAATAATGAAGACAATCTACGGCGCCTTTTGTGTCATTTTAATGATTCAGTAAAAATATTTAACATGAACAGGGTCAAAGGAAAACGTAACTAAGAATACAAAATTTTACTGTAAGACCAAACAGCAAGAACAATGCAATTATTGGTAGGAAGCAGAAATAAAGATAGTAAGAAAACTGTGTGATAGAGTGAGTAATGAACAAATAAGAAGAAAATCTAACGTGAATCCTGTAGGAGAATGGTTAAATAAAAAAGAGGATTGGAAAGCGAATAATTCAAGAAGGAATAATAACGGATAAGAGCGTATAGTAAGAAACAAGTATTCTCGTGGTAACAGACGTGTTGGAAGACCAAGATCGAATGAAGGCTAGTAGAAACGGTAAAAGCAAATTATGTTGAAAAAGAAGGAGTATTAATCGCCAGGAAAATGCAGCAAAAAAATGATATATTAAGGCAAGATGTGTTGATAGAGTGTGGCAGCTCATGCGCGGAGAGAAAGCTGTGTGCTTGACACAGTTCACTTGTTTCCTACGCCGCTTATGTTTCCGCTCACTTAAGCCCGCAGCTGGAAAGCCTTTCAGCGTCGCTTGATATCCTCTGTGGAAGCTTTCGCTGGCTTTTTAACTTTGCGGGACTGCCAGAAGTCGGAAGGAGAGCGGGCCCTGTCACGTGTTTCTTCGGCTCACTTTCCTATCTCGGCCACAGCGGAAGTGCGACGGATTATAACTTCACGTCTGTTTACACGCTCTCATTCGATTCCTTAGCTGCTAATACCCGTATATATCTTTTAGACATCTCATTTCTCATATGTTGTTTAAGATGCATGTAAGGCGTAGCCACAATCAGCTAAATTTAACGACGGCAGACGGTGATAGCTATCTTTTCAATAAATTCTATATCTGTTTATTTACTGTTTTTCAGATATAGGTGCTCCTACCGGTCAGTCAAATCTGAAATGGTTTTGTAAGAGCTGTAGACGCCCGATAAAATCTGACAGTCATAGAACTTGTTCTACAACCATGCTTTATCCTTCTCTACTCTGCAGTTTCTAACACATGCACTAATGTTTTATAGGCCCGTCTTTCTTGCATTTGTTCACAGTTCGTCCTATAAAACAGTCCGTTGTTTACTTTCAGCAGCATTAATATAATCATTACATTTCGTAGCATTGTAAGGTGAATTGATGGGTACTTACTATGTGGTGCTAAAGTCTCAAGTTGCCGCGCATACCACCTATTGTCTTGACTGGACCTACAGTTTAACGTGGGATCCAAACAACGTACGGTCCAGGAATACCTCACATGAACAAAGCAAACGCCCCCACCCCCCTCCCAAATATACTCTGCTCGCTATAGGATTCGAACACGAGACCTTCAAGTTTTGCAGCATGTGCATGAACCACTGAAATACATAAACCAATAAATTTTTTAATAACTCCTGCAAATAGGTTTGGAATTTTCGGGGTTTGTTTTGTCGCAAATACTGGATTCGGCAATTTGATAGGTGGATTATTGTTAAGTTGGAGTAATGACAAAGACAAAACTTCTGGTCGGCTGAATGTGTCTGAAGGTTATGTGCAACGGATTGAACATGCGCTCGTTCGCAGTTTGAGAAAATCAACTGGACAAGTCAGCCAGGAACTGAAAATTCCTATGTTGGAACTTTTGAGAAAGCGATTTTTTAAAAAAAAAATCATGCTGGTTACAGGTATACAAGATCCAATCTGGTAATTATCAATAGTGCACCACCACCGCTCCTTCCCAGTCGGCCGAGTCCTGATAAAGAAAATTTCTTGCACCACCAAATCTGGAACCAGCTAACCCCGTGTCAACACGGTGGCGCAACCGAGACAAAAGGGCGGGCCGTTTCTAATTGAATCTGACTTTTGTTTCTTGGCCTTTCTTAATACGTTCTAACAATTAATATTTATTTATAAATGAAAGTGATTACACCCACAAATTTAGTTTTTCTTTTTAACCTATACATTTGAAAAGTAATTTTCTGCACTTTACTCATAAAATACATCGTAAGAATTAAACGAAAACATAATTGTTATATAACTGTAATAAATTTTGACGTATAAATCGGTGGCCTTCCTTTACCTCAGAATCCATTTAGGAGTTTCATCATGCCCGATTCGGATGGTCAAGGGCATTTTACCCCCAAACTATTATATCAGTAACATCACACCTTCTTAGGGCCGAAGTGGAACCAGTAATCTCGATAGCTTCCTCACTGCCGAATCCAATGTAACATTACTACGATATCTTTACTTCGTGGCTTCGTATACGTCGACAAGAGAAGTTCTCGATCGTTTTGTCTACCTGTATCCTCGTATGATATTAGTATTTACTAACTTGGCGGCTTTGATATTCTATTGACATCTAATAAGCTTATAGACAGAATACCCGAAATAGCCTATAAGGAATAAACCGATATATGGCCGCCGGATATCCTCGTTGGAATTATTTTGTCAATGTTTCGATCATACGTATATTAATTTTCTACTCGTTTCCCAGTTAAGGTAGCGCGATAGTATAAAACCTGACCCTTAAGATTGCAAACTGAGAAAATAGCACCGTTGGCTCAGGTGTTGGCATCCAGCGGTGACACGTGGTTAACTGGTTCCAGTCTTGGTGGTGGAAGAAATTTTTATCAGGACTTGGCCGGCAGGGTAGGAGAGGTGGCGGTGCGAATTTCCTAATCACCAGGCTGTGCACCAAAGTCCTAAGCCAAACCCAAACCTCTCCGCAGTGAGTGTGGAGCGAAGGCATACGATACTGCTGATGGCTGTTCGTCTGCCGGGGACTTTAATCTTGGGGGCCTCTTTCTCCATTTCGGAAGCGTAAGCTTGAACGGGTTGGCACCGGGTTTCACCCTTTCCCTTCTTTCATCTCTCATCTACAACACTGAACACGCGAACTATCGAGTCATATTCAATGACATTTACAAACACTGCCACACTGGATAAAGCAATGGGGAAACCACCTCAATACTTCTTCCCAAACATTCCCATGAAGTGGTAAACACCCCCTCCCCATGATCACTGGCAAGGCGTTCTTAGAAAAACAAGTTTTTATGTTTAGGTTTGTCAGGTTACGGCTTAATGATTTAAATTTTATGCTCTGACGTCATAGAATATTCTAAGTAAGACACAAAACTTTCAAGCAGTGAAAATCTCAGCAAAATCGGTTCTTTTTTTTTCAGACACAACCAGTTAGAGATTTATAATAATATATATTTTGATGGAGCTGTGCAGGCTATTGTAACGTAATGGGAACGCATCAAAATAAATCTTGTATCCAGCAAAATAGTTCGTCTGATACGAATTTTTTTTGGCATCTCCAGTAAGAGGCAATGATGTTGTCTGATGTCTAATACCTTACGAAAGAGAGGAACTCATCATCAAAATGCGATAGTTTCCTGATAGCCTGAATTACGTTAAAGGTGAAAAGTTTCGTTTTACATAATCAGTTTTGTCAGTGAAAATGTTTATATTCTAGTAGTGTCGAACGTTCTATCACTCTGTTGCAAAAAATGGTTATCATAACAGACGTATAACTTTTCGTATTGCTGCTAGTTTCCTTCTTAAATACATGCAATATCAAAGCATTTCTGGCCACAATGGAGAGTTTTTCGTTGACCGAATTTTTAAAAATAGTTGTTGGAAACGACGCGATATCACCTACAAATTCCGAAAGATATCTAATGGAAATCCGTCTAAAGCGGGTGCTCTATTCCAACCAAGCGATTCAAGTTTAAGTGAGTATAACAGTGTGATATCATCACAGTTAATTTTCATATTGTCCACTTAATTCTCTGATCGTTAGTGCAAAGGCGAAATGGCTATATACACCTGTTTGGAATCTGATTTCTCTTAGTTTACCCGCTCGTTTCGACCGATGTATTTAGTAGAAACAAATATTCAGTGATAGGAGAGATGATTGGAGAATGCTTCTAATAATCTGATGTATTGTAACAGCCTGTTTTAGAATATACCACCCCAACATATTCATAACGACTAAGTATCAATTAGGAACAATTTAGCACAATATTTTCTCTTAAAACCAAGAGATGCTGATTGCAAGCAATACCACAGCATTTCAGCAGTATACTATAGTTTTCCTTAGTGCTTGTGCTTTCTCTCTGTTTCGTTACAACGTTCCTTATAAATGGAGCTCTGTTATTCCATCTCTCTATAATTTCAGTAATTAATTACTGAATTTCACATTAAAGTTGAAAGTAAAATCCAACTTCGTGAACTTGAACTGCATTTTGCTAGTAAGATATTTGTAAACTACTTGGTTTAATTTTGCACTTACAAACAGAATTTATTGTTCTGATTTTTTCAGTTATTCACTGACGTCATACAGTGTAGATCAACAGTGCCATACACAGGGAGCCTAAACTGATAAATATTTAATCAGAAAGAAGGGTGATAAATATAAGGATTAGCGAATGTCTTGAAACATGTTCCTGTTGTCAATCAGGCATTTATGTCAAATTACTGTGTTCAATCTCGTCATTCTGATCTGGGTTTTCCATTGTTTTCCCAGAACACTCCACGCGAATGCGGGGATGGTTCCTCACAATAGCCCATGGGCGCCTCCTGCCATATCCCTTATAACCCTACCAAACCATAACCCTTTTCGATAGGTGCAATGCACCCTCCGCCACACACTTTTAGTGAATCGCGGAGTAATAATAATAATAATAATTCTGGCGCTAGATCAATGGGATGCCCTCTAGTTTAAATGTTTGTATATGAAAGAATTTTCTATTTCATTATTGAGAATTTTCGCTTTTGAGAAATCGTAATTTGTTTTGGAAGCACAAGAAGATTGAACCATATCATGACACTAATCAGTCTTCCGTAAGATCGGACCTCTTGAATGCTGCAGGCAGTGCGTCAGGTTTCATCTTCTGCTCGTCGTTAATATCATCTATTTGTATCTATTTATTTATTACTCTTGTTCCATAAATGCCGGCTGAGGAAGGACCTCTGGGAAGTGGAGCATCAAAAATGAGAGTTCACAGTGAAATTGTTTTGCATAATTATGTGGAATGCTGAGGAGTATGTAACAATATCACACCCTACCAATGATTTTTATATTATTATTATATTTTTCTTTAATTAACTATATGTATTTATGAATAACTGTATTGATGTATGTAAATTAATCTACACTTTGCAGGATTTCCTCAAGCCGTAGTATGTATAGTATTTGGGTTAGAGATAGTTAATGTTAAGAATCTTTGGCGGTCACGCTGGTAACAGCTGAGGTCACATTGTCGTAACGCACGTGTGCGTCAGAGCTTCAATGTATCGAGACTGTAACATAAATATAATTTCTCTTGCAGCATATTAAGAAGTGCTGTTATGAGTGTGAAAATGTTGATTTTGGTTGCAGCTACAGTTTAAATAAATCTAGTGATTCTTTCCTTTGAAACAGTGGTGTTCATTTCGATGGTAACAATAATACCCATCTGTTTGGCGAATCTATATTTATTCATCATCATCAGTTTTCTGCCCTCGGGCAGGTTTTCAGTTGGCTGCTCTCTATGCTCTTCTATCTTCTGCCTTTCTCTTAAGGTCCATGTAGTTGCCGTCTTCCTTGATGTTGTCTATATTTATTAACAGCCTTTAAATTTAAAATTTAATGAACAGCAACTTGAATGTCTTCTCGACCGTAACACGCTGTCTTTTCCTATACACCGAGTGGGGCGGTGTAACGGTTAGCCTTCTCGCCTCGCATTCGGGAGGACGGCGGTTCGAATCCCCGTCCGGGCATCCAGATTTGTGTTTTCCATGGTTTCCCCAAATCACTCCAGGCAAATGACGGGATGCTTCCTTCAAAAGGCCATGGCCGAATTCCTTCCCAATCCTTGCCCCCATCCTTGCCCCCCATCCTTTCCCGTCTCTAAAGACCTCGATGTTAAAAAGAGACGTAAAGCAGTTAAAAAAAAATCCTATACTGTTGAAAGTTTTTTAAACCATCTACTTCTTCTATGATTCTTGTCAGCTAATCAACCACACTAATTAAAGGAAAGGTCATAATCGGCTACCTCAGCCAGGTTGACAACTCACAAGTAATTCTATTAGGTTTGGCAACATATTACGCTTTTTTAATGCCATCTATTGGCTCTTGTCTGTAAGCACGGAGTGATGTGTCTTTAATGGCCTTGAAATAGTAACACGAATGAGGATGGCGAAGCTACAGAGTGTTGTAAGGAAAACCATAATAACAAAATATTGGTTATAAACTTAGTTTCATCGAAGTAAGAGTCGACGAAACCAGTGCAATCAGTATCAAGAAGAATATAGTATCATTAGTTTTAGGTACATCGTTGCGTTCAGTATACGTTAATGACAAGCCAGCAAACGATTATGAAAATACAAATGGTATTTGTATAGGTGACAGTCTGAATCAGTCAACTCTCCCTAACAAAACGGTGCAAGAGGAAGATAACAAGGCAACAATAAACTCGCTATTGACGCACCCTAAAACTCCCATAACAACAAAAACGATAGAAGATAACAAAATTAAGATTTCAAGTCCAATATTATTTTATTTTTATAATTATTATCAAACATCTTTCTCCTTCAATTCATTTCAAAACCTAAACTGTATACATGTCCTACTTACAAATGCAAAAATAGTGACAAATAAAAAAGTATGATTTTATTATTTTATTTTATTTAGCTTGTGGCCATTGCACAAAAATAATACAATTTAATATTAAATTACAATTAAAATTCAAAATTAACATGTTGTAGCCAATCTAAAGCTTCATTTGAAATGTTAATAAAATCTATCGGTGATCCCCTGAAGGCTCGAAGTGGGCAGTCAAATGTCACGTGACGGATGGTTTGTTTCTCCTCACCACAGTCGCATCTCGGTGAATCTCTCATTCCCGATGTATACAAAGATGAAGCAGATCTGCCATGACCAGTCCTAACTCTGTTAAGAGCTACCCAGGTCTTGCGAGGAAGGTCGAGTCCCTTTAGTGCATGTTGACTGTCGAACAGGGAGTGCCATTCTGGTGGGGCTGAGGCTATCCACTCCAATTTCCAAGCTTCTCTCCCATTAAAATTATCAGATATAATCTGTTTTACAGTTTTTACACTTGGATTTCTCGATTTAAGTCTCACAAACATATTATCCATGTCGTCATGGATGGGCAGATCCAGGTTATCACAGATCTTATTATACTGAGCAATTAGGAAATTGTGTCGTCTTATTGTAGGCGGTTCGATGTTGCACAAAACAGGTAGCCAGTACAGTGGAGTGGTCTTAATAAATCCGCTAATTATCCGCATTGTCTGGTTTAAAACTGTGTCGATCTTTTTGACGTGGGCGCTATTTATCCAAACAGATGAGCAGTACTCAGCTGCAGAATATACAACGCTCAGTGCTGATGTGCGGAGTGTAGAGGCGGATGCTCCCCAGGAGGTGCCAGTTAACTTCTGCAGAATATTATTCCTGGTTCTTAGTTTTGCTGCAAGGTTGTTTAGATGTTTATTGTACGACAAGGTGCGATCCATTACGACTCCCAAATACTTGGGGAAGGGGTTGTGTCGGATGGGAGTGCCATCAAGAAGAACGTCAAGTGAGAGATTCGCCACCCGATTGTTAAGATGGAAGACACTAGTTTCGTCTTGCTGGAACTGGGTACGAAACGCCATTTCCGAAAATAGTTGCTCAGGGTTTTGAGGTCTGCTGTTAAACTATTTTCAATTTGCTGAACGTTATCAGATTGTTGTACTACTGCCAGATCGTCGGCATAAGAGAACTGTCTGGATTCTGTTTGAGGAATGTCAGAAATATAAACATTAAAAAGAAGTGGGGCAAGAACTGAGCCTTGAGGCAGACCATTATTCACTCAAAAAGTATGATGAATAGTAGTCCAATAAAAAGAAATTTGCTTCCAACGTCCATTTACCGCGTTATAGCAGTTTTTTCTCTGCGGGTTGTGTACACCAAGCGGTCTCTCTCTATCTATAAACGTTTCGAGTAATTCTATTAAGCTTTTATTAGCTTTTATCTGTGATTAACTTTTAAATGACTCTTTCTACACCTAATTATATGTGTTGACTCTATGACTTTGTCACCACCAGTTGATTTTTTCCGAGAAATTTCGATACATTATATTTACCACACATGTGTTACTTCGCAGCGAGCTCGCCAGAATTTAGCCAATAAAATCAGATGTTCCCCGCCACACAGCACAGTTTGTTTCCAGGAAAGGATTCTGAAACCAGATTTTTAACTGACCTGAAAACTCAAAAATTTGATTCTGTTGAAAACTTAATCTGAAACTAGTCTGTTAGAAATACGATGAAAATATAAATATTATGAAGAGAGTCGTATCCAAAATAGTACATCAGTCAACAACAGGCAAAAGATTACTTCCGCTTTAACTGATGTCTATAAAGCATTTGTTTAAGACCGAGCGTGGTGGTGTAACGGATAGTGTTCTGGCCTCGCATTCGGGAGGACGGCGGTTCGAATCCCCGTCCGGTCATCCAGATTTGGGTTTTCCATGGTTTCCCAAATCACTCCAGGCAAATGCCGGAATGCTTCCTTAAAAATGCCATGGCCGAATTTCTTCCCATTCCTTGACCCCATCCTTTCCCGTCTCTAAAGACCTCGCTGTTGAGAGACGTAAAGCAGTTTAAAAAAATTGTTTAAGCCGTGTTAAATTACAATATAGCTACCAGATAAAAAATTAAAGAGCAAAAGCATTTAAAAAAAACTTATAGTGGAAGTACAAATAGCAAGATCGAATAAAATCATAACTTCAATACTGAATTTAAATTGTAAAATAAAAATAGCCTGAATAAAGTATCTTGTACTGAATTATACACGCATGTTTCTTCTTTCGTTTGAATGCTTTTGGCATGCTGTACATTCTTGTGCACTTTGAATATTATTTTTTCAGTTATTATACTTCTTCGTAGTTTTGGAGTTTTGTTATTTATTCCACTTGCCGTTCTCTTAGATGACTGATACTCAGGGCCCAATTTTTCCGTAATTATTTCTTTTATTTTTCAACCTCCACTAAATGTATGGAGTGCAGAACGTTCTATAAGTGGAGCCTGTATTTTAAGGAATACCAGAAAACATAAAAATTGAAGATTTTAAATAGAGTGTCATAGAAGGATGCTCAAAATTAAATGGATGGGTTAGGTAGGACTTGCTTGGAAAGAAGCTATGAAGAGTCACAGGGATCGGCTACATTTTAAAACATGCTGGATTAGTTAAATTGTTTGTGGAAGTATTAGTCCAGGGAAAGAACTATAAAGGAAGGCAATGATAAGAATAAGCAGATAATCGATGACGTACGTTTTAATGTTGAGATGAAGAAATTAGTCCGAGATTGAATGAGATGAAGTATTTTATCAGATCGGTCAAGAGACTAACGACAAAAAATACTTAAAACCAACCTTCTGTTAGAGAAAGATGAAACATTCACAGTTATTTCTAGAAATGTATTTGTATCCCAGTTCGTTTAATTACTAACATCTAGATCACTAACGTATGCTGAAGGCAACGACCAATACGCAATTCACGCAATACATTTTTTCGTCCTTGAAACTGATCTACTGATTTTTCGTGTTATATTATTTGGTTCAATCAAATGAATCTCCACTTTTTCATAATTGTTTTCGTATAGTGTCGTCGGGCATCATTACCACTCTCCGTAACAACACTTCACTCAATCGAGAGATCCATATCCTAGGTAATATTCAGAGGCTATTTATCTAATTTCAAGACGAATTAACCAATAGTTATAGAAAAATAAAATACGCTACACTATCTTCAAACTTCGCCGAAAACAAAGACGAATTACACTTCTGTTTTTTACCTGATTTTTTTGGAGTTATTTCGGGAAACCATGGAACACCTAAATTAGAATGCCCGTACGGGGATTTGAACCCACGACATCCCGAAAGCCAGGCCCCATCGGGTACGTTCTAACTGTGCAAACGAACTTCCAACATCTAAGTACATCAAGATCACTTATAAAATTAAAAGCATTCTCGCTACTCTATGACAGAAACAGAAACCACGTCAAAACTAGTTAAATGGCCCCAAATTGAATGAAATCTCAGGGCCAAATTTGTAATTCATTACAGTACGTACGTTATACTGTCGTACATCAAGAACGTAATAAAAAAGAGCCAGATACTATGAAAATAATTACTAGTGGGAATGTAATAAGAAAAAAAGTTGTGGAAAAATTAAATTTTCGATTTCAGAAACTCTGTACACTTTGCGGATCAGCAAATATTGAATACATTTCAGTTTAGACATTCGCGATTTTCATAAGGTTATAGCGAAACACGGGTACATAAAAATATATGATTACAAATTTGTTTAAGTAACTCTTAACTGTGATCTATAAAAACTGCCCGTTGGTTGTAACACCTCAAATACGAGCGTGGTAAAGATTTAACAAAAATACATTTTAAACATCAGTGTCTTGATTTGTTTAAATAAATTTAGTTGGTGTATGAAATATTTAATTGGTTAACATTTAACCAAAGCCTTTTTCGTATCGGATAAATTAAGCTTTCCTCGTTTATTTTAATGTTGGTTAGCAGGACAAAGATTATTTATTTGCGTGGGCGTTTTGTGGTTGCCATGCGTAATTTCAGCTGAAAACTCTTTTAGTATATTTCTTCGTACGTGTGCGGTTATTTACTCAACCAAGTTTCTTAATTTAAAGGCCAGCTTCAGACATCTTCCTCTCTCCTTTCATCTCTGGGTGTGAGACCCCTCTTTGAGGCAGGGTTGGATTAACAGCCACAAATATTATCAACGATGTACACAGTGTTCAACTTATCAGGTTTAAAACTTACCAACATTGGAATGAATATTATTTTCTTCTAATGATATTCCAATAAAAAATTCACGTTTCTTTGCTTCTATCCGTATTATTATACGCAGTTTCAATGTGCAAAGAATAGTTCACTATTTTTTTTTTTTTTTTTAAAAAAGGGGGGGCCTGGTGAAACTGCTTTTTGCTTGTAGTTCCAGGAGGGAGGTTGCAGTTATTTATAATGAAGCAACTTCCACCATAATAACGGACAGTTCTGCAAACGTGGAGTTACTATTCGGAAATGAAACTTGACACCGAGAGTGGTGGGTGAACGGTTAACGGTTCAGGCCTCGCAATCGGGAGGACGAGGGTTCGAATCCCAGTCCGGGTTTTCCATGGTTTCCCAAAATCATTCCAGGCGAATGCCGAGACCCTTCCTTCAAAAAGGTCATGTCAGAATTCCTTCTCGTTCCTTGTCCCCAGTCCCGTCCCGCCTCTAATGACCCTAGCCGTCGACAAGGCGTAAAGCCATAAGTAAAAAAAAAAAGGAAATCGACGACTCACATCTTTTCTTCTTTTACTGAACTCTTGTCCATTAATAATAATCACGTAGTCCAATCACCGAGGAATTACCTAAATAGCCCGGCTAGTAAGACCATAAACTTTAGTACAAAGTCAGACAGAATTGAAAACTGAAAGAGATCGCAAAGGCTAGACGTTTAACATTACATGGAGTCTTCAAAAAAGAAAAGATTAAGCACCCATCCCCAGCCAAGAGAGAAGTCATTCATCAGGGAACACTCCAGAAAGAAAGAGAATGCATCAGGCAAACACATTGAAGCACTTCGTAGAATCACTGAGAATACTAACAATACCTGAGCTGCGTACACTAATAATCCAACATCTTCGATGGAGATAATAGCAAACCACTAATTAAAAATACTAAAAAAATATTACATAGTAATTTGTAATATAAGAAGAAATAATAAGCAACGTATGAGTACCCTATCAACCTGACATTCTATTGGCAAGACTGTCAAATAATTCAAAACAAATCCCCAGCTGACGACCCATTACCAATGCTTAATTTATTTAATGTAATTTCAATCAGTGAGATGATACTGTATCACTATCGGATACATATAAAAACTGAGTGATGGTGTATGTTTGAGTTTATTTTATGACTCATCTATCAAAATAATAATGACACAAATTAATTTTCATTATGTACGCTTATATATTTTTGTAATATTGACTAACCGTTTCATCACATGAATTTTAAATTGTAAATTGATTACAGACTTGTGCTTACTACAAATCCAAATAACATTGATAATGTCTGTTTAATTACAATACAATGTGTAACGCCAGTCAAACATAGATCACTAAGTTTTACTTGGTGATATTCCAAGATTTTTAAAGATAGCACAATTTGATAATGTTTTATAATCTGTGGTTTATGCAGATTTTCTTCATCGAAGCAAATGCAACATGTACGTTTGTTACTGATCAAAAAATGGAATGTATCATTCGTAATGTTTGGATTTACAGATTTCGACACTGAGGGTGGAGAAGCAATTTCTTAAAGGGTAAAAAAGTTTCTAAAATCCTCAAGCTAACCCATTCAGCACAGGAGTTTCTTTACAAACTTCTTGCATTATCACAAAAATTTCATTCAAGAAAAGAAAAAGAGCTCTCCTCACAATAGCTATGAAGTTTGTTTAACTTATAAATGCATTCTATTTTCTTTTCTAATAGTGTGCGAAGAACAAAATATATGTTATGAAACAAGTTAATAATACCGTATGTTAAAAAAAAACCATAGAAATAACTTTCTCAGAATACAGCTATGCCTAAAGACTGGAAATTAAAACAGTACATTGGAGGGTAAAACAGGTTTGTAACAAACCGTCAAAATGTTTAATATTTAGAAATAAATTTCGTCCTGATAATAAAGGAATCAATACTTTTTTTCTATAAACCGAAATTTTTTTCTTTTGAAGAGCTTTCACTAGAATTAAGATGTCTGATTTAACACGTTGTGTGTGGCAAACCAGAAGGGGAAAGCTGTCATGTTTAAAACTGATCTCATAAGAAATGGCCCTCTATCATGTAACTCTGAGGTGGAGGGAGAGGGAGCTATTATTTTTTTAATAATTATAACAGAATAGCAGCTAAAACAAGTTGGTTGTATAATTATGCGTTAACTGATGAAATAGCTGGCGTAATTAAGTAGTAACACGTTTGAGACTCTTGAAAAATATCCAGATTTTAATAAAATCAACGTAGGAAGATAGATAATAGTACGTGTAGGAAAAGTTTTGTATAGTACTCTGTTGAAAGAAGCTGGCCACCTATAGTTAATACACCTACGTAAAAAAAGCTATATTTATAGGCTACTAGACTCGTACCCGCGACTTCGTACGCGTGGATTAAAATTTTTTTTGCCAGAATTAAATATAAAAAGTTGTTGGTAACGAAGGAATGGTCCCAAACAATATCGAGTCGGCATAATATGACAGGAAAGCTATCACTATATCATTCTACCGTCGAACCTGCCTCTTGAAGAGAATCAATTACCAACAATATTTCTGTCACTATTCGATAAGATATCAAAATTTCGTGACTACAACTGTTAATCATACTGGAAAAAATATCCTGTGCCCTTCATACAGCTTTCCTTATAAAATTCCATCACAACGATATAGCCACATAGTCGTCAAAACGTAACAAAAAGACAGAGACTTACTTCCGTATTTATATTAGTATTTATTTATTTATTTATTCCAACGGAAAAAACCATTTTACATTAATATATCTTATGATAGCTACTTATTAAACACAATTACCACTATTTATAAACAATTTAATTACAGTGAAAACAAGAAGATAACAAAAAATAGCAAGTATAGTTTTATATTATTAAACTAGAAAAACAATTACACAGAAGATAATTATTAATTATTCTAAAACTAATAATATGACTCAACATACAACTACAAAAAATAAAATAAAAATTGTTACAGGGAATAATAGACCGTGACTAAGCCCATCATTGCTGACTCCACTCACGTATGAGTACTTGCTTGAAAACAGCAACACTGTCAAAGAAAAAATCAAGTTCAGGAGGTATTCTGTTACCTAGTCTCTGAATCCGTTCTATGGCACTGCTAGCCTCATAGTTTGTGCGCAGATGTCTACGCCCAAATAGTTCTCTCAACCGTGTACCAGACGGACAACGAAAATATACATGTCTGAGAATTTCAGGGCAGTCTGTAACACCTGAGATTAGTTTATGCAGAAAAAGGACACCATGAACATTCCGTCTCGACTCCAAAGGATGGAGGCCAAGATAGGTTCCAACAGCAACCAGCGGAACGTCTTTGTAATGAAAGCCCATGCGACAACCTATAAGCCTTAAGAACTTATTTTGAATATTCTGAATGTGTTGAATTAGTGTGATCTGATGAGGCGACCATACAACGCTGCAATACTCAAGTATGGGTCTGACATGGGCACAGTACAAGAGCCTGAGTGTCTGGATATTATTAATAAATCTGGAAGTGCGTGCCAATAAGCCCAGGCACTTGGAGGCCTTGGCACATATGTTGTGGACATGTTCTTCTGGACTGAGATTGTACGTCAGAAGAACTCCTAGGTCTCTTACAGTTGTGCAGCGATTCAGTAGCTGATTTTCCATTTCATATTCAAAATGTAATGCCGATTTAATGCGGTGAAAAGTAATGCAGGAACATTTATTAACATTAAGTTGCATACTGTTTTGTTGACACCATTTCACAATAGCTTTTAAGCAATTCTGAAGATCTAAGCAGTCATCTCGAGTAATGATTTTCTTGAAAATCTTAATGTCATCTGCAAAGAAAAGGCAACTGGCAAAAATACTAACTAAATCATTTATGAATATATTGAACAGCAATGGTCCTAGGTGTGAACCCTGAGGCACTCCAGAAGTTGCTGTGAAAGCAGATGACAATGAGCCAAAAGCCTTTACAATCAACCTTCTGTTGCTGAGGTAGCTACAAAACCACTCCAATAATTTACCAACTATGCCATATTCCTTCAACTTAGTAAGAAGGTGGGGATGGCTAACTTTATCAAATGCCTTTGAAAAGTCAAGATATATGACATCGAGTTGTTTTCGCTCACTAAATGCTCTAATTATTTCATTTTGAAGAATCACAAGGTTAGTTGTTGTTGATTTTCCTGGAGAGAAACCATGTTGCTTTGGAGTAATTATGTTACGAAACATGGGATAGATTTTGTTTAGTACCAACTTCTCAAAGATTTTTGCTAACACCGATTGTATAACAATAGGTCTATAATTCTTAGCATCTTCCTTCGATCCGCATTTATGCACAGGAACAACATGACCAAGCTTAAATACATCTGGAAAAATTCCTGACTTTAGAGACCTGTTAAACAAGTATTTTAAAGGATGGCAAAGCAAGACTCTACAGTATTTCAAAACATTAGGTGGTATTTGGTCAGGGCCACAACTCTTTGAACAGTCTAGCTTGCCCAATGCTTTATAAACATCTTCATCAGTGACTGCAAGTGTACTCAGACTATTACTAGTACTGAAATGGATATTGGAAGTAGACGAAGATGGAGGTGTAAATACTGAAGAGAAGTATTGTGCAAACAGATCACACATTTGCTGTGGGTGGGAAGTGGAGTGATTATTAAATGTTAACGTGCTTGGTGCTCCTTCAGCTTTGCTAGTGTTACGGATGAAATTCCAGAATAATTTGGGATTGCCAGGAATAGTACATTGCACATGTTCAACATAGTCATTGAAGCATTTTTTGGATAAGAGACGAGATTGATCTCTCAATTTTGAGAACAGGACATAGTACTCATAATCAAAGGTCTGCTTATAAGCTTTGTGGAGTCTTTTCTTTTCTATGACCAATTGTATAAGCTCTGTAGAGAACCAACATGGGAATTTTGACATTCCAGTTTTTTTCAGTGGTGTATACTTGAGCACAATTGACTTCAATATGTCAGTGAATTTTATGAACAGATTGTCAGTATCAGTGGATAAGTCAAGGGATTCAAAATTGGATAGGTCCATAGAAAGAAGTTCATCAAAAACTTCTGCAAGATTACACCTTGCAAAATCAGGAACAAAAGTGCACTGGTGGTCAGGCAAGGTAGATTCTACAGGGTGAATAATATTCAATGCTGGATGCTGGATATCAATAGGCAACAAAGGGCAGGTGTCTTCCTTGACAGTGACATTAGAAGAGGCAAATACTAAATCCAATAACACACCCCTAGAGTTCAAGACATGGTTACACTGTTCAACATCCAATAAACAAGCTAGCTCACAAAGCATTCGAGGAGAGGCAGAGGGAAAATGTGGTTCTTTTTTTATCCAGTCAACATGTGGGATGTTAAAATCACCAACCAGAATCACATGTGATGGTTCTACCTGTTGGTCGGCTATCACTTCTTCCACCACCTGGCAGTAGTTGGCATATACATCGAGAGGCTTACTGGGCGGGATATATACACAACTCAGCAAAATGTGTGTATCATGCAACAGATCAATAGATAAAAATATAGACTCTACTTTTAGTGGAGACATTGTTCTAATACATCTAGAAGGTATTCTGTTGTTCACTGCCACAAGTACACCACCACCACTCTCTTTAGAACTAGTTTGAGAGGACCTATCACTCCTGTACACAGAGTGATTTGTGAATCCAAGTTCAGCATTAGAAATATCTGGAGAAAGATTGGTTTCAGCAAGTATAATGATATCATAAGTACATGTAGCTAGGGCTAATCTTAATTCTTTAAGTTTTGTCCGAATTCCATTAATATTTTGATAGTACATATTTATATTGGTTTTTCCATTGGATTTAATTAGTTTTTTGAACTTTGCACTATTTTGGGCACTCCATTGATGTATTTTATAGTGAGGCCAGTTTCACCTTCTTTGGTGCGCTTCTCGAGTTCAGCACGAAGATTTACTAAGAACAATCGCTCCTTAGGAGTTCTGTCACTTCCAAGTGAGATTTCAGAAAGAGATGGGTCTTTGCATGCAATTTCATTTCGCTTAAAACCCTTCAGAAATGTTACAGCAACGTCCTTGGAGCTTAGTACTAGTTTGAGTGGTCTTTGGCCAGAGGTAGATTTCTTCCCCAACCGAAAGAATGTGACAAGATCACTTATATTGACACCAGAAGCTGACATGATGCACTCGATCTTGGACTTGTCGAAAGCTTTTCTTGTGTTGTTGTCATTACTTCTAGCTTCTGGAACCTTGAAGATAATGACATTTTTGGTCCTGTTTGACCTGTCATTGAACTCGGCTATTATTTCTTCAGAATCACTAGCTGTTTTTGACAGATGATCACTAAGAAGTTCAACACTTACTTCCAAAGTTGAAACCTTTGCTTCTACACTGCTAAGACGTGGTTCTAGTTCAGCAAGCTGATTAGAGAGTTTTTCAATGTTTTTCCTGACACTGTCCATTTCCTCCTTAAATTCATTTTTGGTAGTAAGAGACGACACTTTCTGCAGCAGCAGAGCGATATTCTCGGACATAGAGGCCGACGTGTCTTGATTTGATGATAAACAATCATCCCTGTCGCAAGTCCAATTATTATTTTCGCCTTTTGCGAATGAAGAGTATTCTTTTTTGCTCATTCTGACGCATTCAGGATGGAACCTTCGGGAACAGTTACTACTGCATTGTATCACTTTACTCAGAGTTGGTTTGAGGCAACACGGACAAATATCTTGCTTGTTAACGGGTGCCATTGCATTCAAACCAGGAGTTGAAATTACACACGATAATAATAATGATCAGAAATGTATTTAACAATCAAGTTGTTATGTAGGGATTACTGTGGTTCACACTCACACACTGACTGCGAACAACACCTGAGGGATCATTATAACGTAAAAAAGTGTATACCTACAAAATTGCAAGACTACCTACGATTTGCCTCGCATTGCACCCCCAACTTTCTAATATCTACAGTTTAACATGCAATCCGAATAACCTACGGCCCAGGCCTGACTCTTACACTGAAATCAATTTTTAAAAAACTTAGCCTCTACGGAGATTTGAACCGGAGACCACGACGTTCGTAAGCAAGCGGTTTAGCCACTAAGCTGCCAGTCCACGACACGGAAGCACGGTACGGAGGCGACCATATCCAACGTGATGTCTATCGCCGTATTTCGAAGTTATGAGACAAATTGTCTTATTTATACAGGTAATTTGTCAACCAAATGTAGACAGTATTTTTCTCCTTGTTGCAAAGGATAAGTGTGCAAAGTTTCATCGAGATCGGATGAAAACTGTGGATTTGTATGAAGAACAAACAAACCAACAAACAAACAAACATACATTCATCTTTATATATAAAGATTAATTATACTATGCAGCAACTCGCTGCACTCCTGTAGAACGGTATAACACTACTTCATACTGCCAGTTATTAGTAAGCAATATTGTTCTATAAAAGCCAATCCCTGAACTTCTTATGGAAACTTTGTGAGAATTGTATTTGTCATGAAAATTGTAACTAGCACCATTCGCTCTTTTGACTTGATTCTGGTAGACTACTTCCTCGGTAGTAAACATAGGGAAGTATTGTGGACTCCTTTAGAAAAAGCCAATAATTTTTTACGGAGTTTTTGTAAAAATTGCGAAGGTATAAGAGGGAAATAATGTAAATTGTCCTAGGCTCTCTAGTCAAAGGCAAAGAAGTGTGCAGCAGATTTAACGTCACTATCCGAAAGACAAGTGTCTGCCGACATATGTTCACGTGCAACGCGAAGAGTTTTAGGACTGAGTCCGGGTATCTGGAGTAATGTCTGGTAATTTTAAACGGCGCATTTTTACCACTCCTCCCATGCTGCCCAAGCACCGGTTATTGAAGTCGTTTAACTTTGCGGATAATGTGCGGCTTGTAAAACCACTTCAAGGGGAAACTTCCTTGCTCTTGAGTTTTGTCGTCGTAAAGATTGATTCAAGGCAATTATATTCCTCAAGAACTTTTATGCAGACACTACAGGTGTCACTTGTATCATTGCTTTTGTTTTCCTAGTTCTTTACGTTTCGTCGATACATGAAGGCTATTATAATCTAGGAGAATTTTGAATGTAGCATCTTCCTGCGAATCTTGCAGGCTCTGTACTGATGTGTTTATATTTTTTTATTTCTTTAACGTATTTTTTCGAGACTGAAATTGGAAATTCTCTTTGTAGAGGTTTTTTTGACACATTGGGAATCTCCGTCTGGTCATCCAGAATTCGGTTTTCCATGATTCACTTAAATGGATGGTTGCTGAAAAAATTCCGAATTCCTTCCTGTTGCTTCCCCTCCAGATTCGACGAGGCGTAAAGCCAAAAAAGTGATTTCAAATGGATGTGTTTTCTCAGAGACGGAATTATCAGAAATTTAGGAGCTCAACTACCTGAGAATCTTGGCATGATGAAACAAAATTTAAAGGCTGGCATGGTTTTGATGCACTGCCTTACTCGCTGCTGGCATATCAATTTTGTTTCCTAAGGACAATATACCAATTCAAAATAAACAAAAAACAATGCTGTGGCAAGACAGATTTTTTTTAATTAGCTAATAATTCACCTTACTACTTAATTGAGTCCTGTCACGATAATTGTTTTTTGAATCCGCAGCTGTGATTTAGACTCTTAAAGTACTCTTCTTGCTTGGCTGTATATTGAATTGAGGAGTGTGGCTTCCAAATTGAATACCTCTAAAGAGTCGTGTAATAAAACAAATTTCTTTTATTAACTCTTTGCAGACTTTAGTACCTCAGGACGTCATGTCACTAAAGATTAATCGAAACCATAGATAAATGGTATATTTTTATTTACAGGTTGAGTCATGGTAATAAAAGTGTCTGCATAACCCCTACCTATTGCATAAGAGCCGGTAGACTCGCAGACTAGCTGTGACGACTACAAAAGGCACTGTTGTACTGAACTCGCTACTTACCTAATGATAATTTACTTAATAACAATGTATCAATTATAAATACTAATTAGAAACCTACGTTAGGGATTTTAATTATAGCAGAAATTATTGTAAATTAGCTAACAGTAAGAAAAATGAGTAAGAAATAGGCTCTCGTATTCTACTACCGTTCCATAAGTATTGTTAAACTGAATTTAAAGTAATTTTAGTAGGCCGAAATGTGATCTACACATCACCTTGTCTTTATATTTCCGACAGTAACCGTCCATGGGGTGTAAAATCTAACATTTTTTTATACGAGCAGCAGTGAATACTAACTACATTATTTGCCCTTCAGACACAGATAAAATCCATGAAAGTGTCGCTATCAATACAAGTTCTCACCAGATTTTCTCATGTAAAAAGTTGTGTATAACGTGACGTACCCGCTTAAGATATCGGCACATACAAAACAAAAAATGCCGAATCACAACTAGTTGCGCGAAATTCAAAAAAAAAAAAATAACAAATTGAATTGTATACATGAGGAACATCAAGATTTTTTTTTAAAAAATATAGTAGCTACACAATTTATACACAGTATAAATAGCAATGTACGAGTTTAAGAAAATGATTTACTGCATAAGATGCTCGAACAATCACTAGTACGGGTATGCTCTACTTTGTGCTTATTAGCTGCTGAAATACGAGTATAATACCAAAATGATGTGGTAGTAATTTTCTCTCCTCCTCCTCCTCGAAGAAGAATCAACAGTTATTAAATGGGATAAAGTAACATAGCTGAACCAGGCAGACAACCGCAAACTGTGACTATGCCAGGTAGCACATACCATAGAACTCTGCTCCTATAACAGCTTACCAATTTGAAAATACGATATCTGTAATTATTAAAGAACTAATTTTTTTTAAAAAAAATGGCTGTTTTCCATCTCTAGCCAATATTCACAAAAAAATCTGACTATCAGTTGTCTTCCAATCACTATTTAAGCAGTCGTATGCTTAATGGATAAATGATGTAAACAATTAACTTGTTAGAAGAAGGACAAGAGGGTGCCGAAGATTTCATCAAACCCATACCGTGGTAAAACATCGGGCACGGAAACGACGCGGAATGATATCTCTAACTGTGTGGTGAGAAAACTGGCAGTTAACTAAAGAAAAAAAAAAAACAGAATAAAATTTTACCGAATAACGTTATACATTGAAAACTATTGGTGGGATCTTAAACGCGAAACACTCTTGACTACGGTACTGCAGAATCTAGAGTCCTTCAAACTGAATTATCTCCATAACTCTAAGGTGGAAGAAATCTGTTAGGAGGATCAGAATCGAAGAACTATCTTCTTTTATATATAACATTAGCGACAGAGAACAACAAGAATAAAACAACGGGACCGGACAATATAAAATTTTATATTTCTCATGATTGAATTCCAGTTGAATATAATGAGACTAGTATATGTCGCATGAATAAAAATGAACTGAAAAAAAACCCGACTAAAATCAAAATTGAAGACAAATGCAGGAAGTATTAACAAATATGTGTTTTATACTACCAATTAAAATTCTATAGCACAATACTTTAAAATTACTCATATGGTTTCTGTGTCGAAATCTTTTCTTTATCACTAACAGTGAAAAGCATAGTTAAGAACAGTAAATTTTGTCAGTACATAGGGACCTGACCGAAGTATTATTCTGAAATTATTGTTTTAAGAAACTGTTAGATTCAGTAACTTAGAGCGTAAAACACTAACGGTGACTTGCTTGTAAGGAGAGATCCCTAACAATGAATGTGCATTTTTCCACAGCCAATTGCACTTTGTCTGGTGTAGAATAAAATTACTTGGAACCCTCTCCGAGCTGCCGATAGTAAAATCCAAAACACTGCATACCAAGGAGCTCTCGAAAAAACAACTATATCACATTTAATTCCTCCAATAAACTTCTTTGTGCGTATATTTTCCCACATTTACAATAATGTATCTAATTAACTTCAAACGTAAACAACATCAGTTGTTTCACAAAAATGTAAAGAAATGAACGAATCTGGTGCCAAATTAAAATTCGATGGATTTCGAAGTTATGGACTACGTTCCTCAACTGCGGCTGATCAGTATTAGTACATACTCATTATCATATAAATTTGTAATGCAAAGAGACGAAAGATTGCTGTTATGGCCCATACCAAATATGGATCCGAGCAATGAACCGTACTTCATGGGGTCCTCACATGGAATGCGCATGGGAAGCCTTTATAGGCAAAGCATGAAGCTCGTTACCAAATGGCGTCACGATCAGAGGCACCCGACGGGCTCGAAGGCCGACAAACCCGTCAGGGAGTTAGTGATTCAGTTAGTCAGTCAGTTCGAGTCCGAGTGCAGTTGACGAGTCGGGTGGACCGGGGTCGAGACCCGGTACCAGCCTCCAGATCCACTCAGCCGTTGGCAATGTCAGTGCACCATCCATAGTCTATTGAAAGGAAATATGAAGTACCCATTCTCTTCATGTACTATCACTGTTAATATTCCTCCCTAAGCCAAACTCTGTGTCATTTCTAGTTCTAGCATAAGCTCTATACCAGCGTTAACCCCTCTTGACGTGCTACTCAACACCAGTAACCATGTTACAGTAGGCCAATCTGATCTAGACACCCATCATCCAATCCACTTGTGAATGAGGGTTTTCCGTAACCGTCTAGTTTCTTATCTCAGGACGTTAGCAAGGCGCATCTTGCAGGGCTAGATCTATAGGGTTACCATTCCAACAGCGGGTAAGTGCTAAGCCAAATACGTTGGCCATAGTCTGTCGAGGTGGCCTCAGCTCCTACGTTGGAATAGACCCCGACAGAGTCATCACAGGAAACACTGCAACAGATTTTAGCTTGGCTGCAATGCGTGCACAGGACTCTTACCAGATGGCACTATATTCGTGATAACATGAACGAAGGGTGGAGCATTAGTGAATAGACATTATGTCTCGGCTATACATTCTTACCAGGTACATACAACGTACGGAATTTGAGAAATGTTAGTTTCGTTAGATTGCCCGTCACCACGGCCATTTTGACCATGTTGTGAGGTGGTGGAGGTGGTGTTTGAAGCAATAGGGTAATGAGGGAAGACGTGCTTGGTGTGAAGGCTCTGGGTGACCAATCAATATCTCGGAAAAGAAGCACGTTTCCTCGTCCGACGGGCTCGAACCAAACCAACGATGTCCCTATACATCACCAGAAGTATGCAGCGGCATTGCACGCACTACTCCAAAACGACTAGCAGATGAACACTTGCATCTTGACGACCGTTAAGTCGTCCTCCATTGAAAAACCATCATCGTCGATAGGTTCGCCGAGAGCGGATGGCATGAAGAAATCTGAACTTGGATGACCGTCGTAATCGGGTATGGACATGTCGCCTGAGCTGGCGCCGTCTCCTTTAGTTTTCGGTCTTCCCTGGCAGTTATCGAGAACCAGTCACGGTACAGCGACATCACATACAGCACTTTGCCCACGGGATCACAGGATATAAGTTAATCGAAACTTAATCAAATTCTAATCAGTAGGTTTTCCATAAATTACAACAGGTTTTAAATAAATCACATTCAACTAAGAATTCTACCACCCCAAATGCTTCCCTACGACATTTTTTTTCAAAATGATAACGTCAGCCCATATACAGTACGGGTTTCTAGGGACCGTCTTCGTTTCATCGACACCTGGCCTAGTACCACCAGGTTTCCAGACTTGTTGTTTACAGAACATGTAATTATGGAATCAGCTGTGAAGGCGGCTTCAGCTATCAACGAACCTAGAGAATCAGGACTGGCAGTTACAATAACTATGGCATAACTCCGCAACTAAAACTACCTGGTGCAACAGAGTATTAAAGGTACTTCGAAATTGCCAGAATAATCGATTCAGATTAATCGATATTATAATTATTTATTTGTATCAACATTCTTACAATCTGTAGAACATTCCACTCTACAGGACTATGAGTGTAAAACGATGAATTTGTTATTTTTCCGAATACTTTTTCTTAATTCCCTGAAGCACCTCATGGTTTGCTTCATATTCAGTAGCAGATTAGGCATGTAGCAAGAGTTAGCAAATGCTATGGGCCCCGCGCCTTCTGGGGAATCCCGCACCATCTAGGGGGCCCCATGCCTTCTGAGGGCCCCGCACGTTTTGGGGTGTCCCGTGCCTTCTGGGGGACCGGCACCTTCGGGGAGGCCTCGCGCCTTCTGGGGGTCCCGTGCCTTCTGGGGGACCCCGTGACTTCTGTCGGCCCCTTCTGAAGGATGCCCACCGCCCCTAGGATTTTGGCATTCAGGGTAGATGGGCGACCTTTTTTTTACCTCTTCCACTGCCCCGGGTCCCCTTCTTCACATATGCTGGACAGCGAAATCCAAGTAGGATCCCCTTCTTCACATTTGCTACGGGTTGTTTTAATCCTGCTCTGTTCATATTATCCCATTGTTAAAATTCTATATAAATTAAAAACGAACTGTAGCAAGAAATAACGGGTTTACTTACTCCTCATCTTGTTAGCATGAGGTTCATGTGAACAATCTCAACGTCAGCGCTGACTTTCTGTATGATTTTTACACTGAGAACTGAATAACTGCTCTTGTTTGTTTATATTTACACTATCCGTTGCCCGCATCTTCGTTTGCATGGATTGTTATTGTACACAATGCATCATCGTCAGTCTCTGTGGCTCACTGAAAGCAAAATCCTTTTGCATGAATTGTCTCCACGACAAACTGTAATCTCATTCTTCCGAATAATAGAATGCCGTACGCTGAAATCAGTATCAACATTTCGACTGCAAGAAGTAACTTATCTTCTAATGGATACTGAACTGTGGGCACTTTTATTTTAATTCCTTAGCTTTTAGATGACGCATAAAAATGAATCCTATTATACCCGCAAAATCCCGGGTTTTACATTGGGCAGAACCCAACCAAAATCAGACCAGTACTTTTTTTTCGGAAATCGCCTTATTGGAAAAAATTATTTTAAATTCTTCACGTGATAGTGAAAAACACAATACTTTTCCCGCGGTATCACAGGCTATAAGTTAATCGAAACTTCATCAAATTCCGGTTAGTAGGTTTTGTATAAATCGCATTCAACTAAAAATTATTCTAAATTTCAATGCAATGTTGTTGAAGGCCATTTTTCCGCAGTTGCTCAGTAAATTAATTCATAAAATAACGCCAATGCAACTGTATTATGTAGGTTTATTGCCGTACGCGTTTCGCCTCTCCTCGAGGCATCATCAGCGACGAATTATTTACATTAGTGGATTTCAGGGTAGTAACCACACATCTTTGCTTTCTCTCCAAAGCATGTTTCAATTACAGCCATTTGTCTTTGCTGTTGTGTACACGATATAAACATTGTTTTAAATAGCTTGAATGTTTATATCGTGTACACAACAGCAAAGACAAATGGCTTTAATTGAAACATGCTTTGGAGAGAAAGCAAAGATGTGTGGTTACTATCCTGAAATCCACTAATGTAAATAATTCGTCGCTGATGATGCCTCGAGGAGAGGCGAAACGCGTACGGCAATAAACCTACATAATACAGTTGCATTGGTGTTATTTTATGAATTAATTTACTGAGCAACTGCGGAAAAATGGCCTTCAACAACATTGCATTGAATCAGCCCTGCCAGGCATTTCCTATAGGCCTCTACAAGATCTTCAAAAGAACACACCTCAAGCTCCACAGGACAATAGCAAACATCAAATTCAACAAGCTGTGCAAAACCAATAACGTAATTCCTAGATACATCAATGTGAAGATTCGTCGCTGATGATGCCTAGAGGAGAGGCGAAACGCGTACGGCAATAAACCTACATAATACAGTTGCATTGGCGTTATTTTATGAATTAATATTCTAAATTTGTCATTTTTCGACATTAAATACAAATGAAACGTATCTTATATCAACTGCTGGCACACGAGTTGTACATTAACCCCAAGTTTCTGCGTGAATAGCGTTCGACAAAAAACTGAAGCTAGTATGATAAATTTCTCATCTTTCCGAAATCACATCAAAATGTAACGTACTCACGTCGTCACGGACTGTACAGTAATCGAAACTCAATCTAAATCCGACGAGTTTTAGTTGTGAATTGCGTTCAGTGTAAAATTGTCATAAAATTTTCTCATTTTTTTTCTGTCACGTTAAAATCAAATATACCATGTTTCATCCGCGCGACAATGAGCAGTACATCAATCGAAACCCCATCAAATCCAACAAGTAATTTTGGTAATCGCGTTTAACCAAAAACGATACTTATTTGATAAATTTCTCAGTTTTACGAGATCACATCAATATGAAACATACCCTATTTCTTCTGCGTCACCACGTACTATAAATTAATCGAAACCCCGTAGAAACTGGACCAGTATTTTTGACACAATTTTTTTATGTCTCATTTTTTGACATAACATCAAATTGAAACATATCCTGTTTTAGGCGCCAGACCATGGGCTGTACCTTAAATGAAACACAGACAAAATCCGACCTACAGTTCCTGCGTGTATCCTGTTATCTAAACGCATACGGAGACAAATTAAAAACAAAACACACCCACACACAGTTGATTCATTTTCTGTAGCTTATTAATAGTCCCCCAAAACCTTTTTTTTTTTTAAAAAAATCAATTGTGCAGTCCTTTTCCTGTTACAATTTTATTATAAGCAAAGTTTTTCACTTCTAAGTTATTGTGTGAATGTCGTCTTTGTGTTATTCGCATTGTTTGGAGCTTGTGGAATAGCTTAAGCTCGAATGTTGATATTTTGTTTTTATTAGCATATTTCGTGTAGTTAAGTTTATGCATTGGTCTCCTACGTGTTTTCCTTCGACTAGTGGTTTCCAGAAGTTGCTATTTATGCGGTCCGTTGTTGTTTATGGTGAGTATTTGCATGTCTGTCTCAATATTTGTCTCGTGGTGGCAATGTTCTAGGATGTGTTCTGGGAATGCGAAGTTTATTGTAATACAACAGGCTCTTCTCCCTCTCTGGTACACACACAAAATAAAAGTATTCAGAGGTATTTCACTCCTAAAATGAGTGGGAGCTCACAGCTTTAAGGTGGGTAATTTAGTCTCCCTGTTTCACTCCTGGCTTGGTTACCAGCGCATGTTTATGGTCGATCGTTTGAGGTATAGTCACTATTCCAGGCTGAACACGTAATGAAAGCGGAAGGTCGACCATAAAATATGTTTATGAACTGCATAAGCTACTCGACACCACTGTCACGTCATTAAGTAGGCACGCAGCGCATAGTGGAGCAAATTTATAATTAGATATAAGATTTCGTTTCAGAACGATCTCAGTACGTTGTAGCCTAAATGGAATATTACAGCACATGAGCAACACATAATAACAGTTAAACTGTTTATACATTTCCTAATGTTTATTCTATTATAATGCTACTATTTAACGTTTGATAACATTTTTAAATTAATTAAATCTGAGCTGCAGTATTAAATTACAGGTTACCTACTTTCAGATTTTATGTTTTTTTTTTTTTTTTTTTAAATTTATAATCTTAAATTCCTAGAGTGTAATATAGCCACCCACCTATTTTTTCTATTCATGAACATTAATTTTAAATTCTTTTAATGTTTATAGTAAATTGATGGTCATTTGCCTTGGTAATTTTTTTTTAACAATTCCTGCCTGGCTCTCACCTACAAAGAAAAATTTTCTGACACAATTGTGATTGAAATAAAGTGGCAGCTTGTGGTGATGGTTAACTCTTTCTTTCCATGTGATACTAATATTACTATGAACCCTTATCGTCAATATGCGCCTTTCTTCATCCGTCTCCTTCTTGCATTGTCTCCTCTCCAAGCTCCTTTATTATAGTATAGTTACTGATTGTATTCTGCAGTAACTTCAACAAATAACTGTCCTTCCTTCCACCCACTCAAACTCCTTTTTTTCATACAAGAAATGTCGGTCCCATAATACCCAACGTAATGGTAGGACCAACATTTTGTAATCCCATTCCCTCACCCCTCGTGTACATCCACCGATCATCTTCTCCAATAAATGAAGCATTTTAAAACCTCTCTCTATCTCCTACCCCATTAAGTTTGTTTACAGAGCAACAGATAATATCAGTTTAACTTAGTACATTACACTAATAAGTCCAGTAACAGATGACAGTATAATATAATAATCAGTAGAGTTTCGCTGTTATTCTCATTATGCTGTCGAAAAAACACACATAATTTCCTAACTGTGTGAGTTGCACTTCAAAGTTACACAAAAGGACTTATTATTTGGACAGATTGGATCCGAGCCTCAGGTTTAGTTATATCCCCATGAATTACGAGGGTTCAGATTTAAACTATAATTTTAATTTAGCGCCTAGTGAAATACACCAATACTGAAGCTCGTAGCACTGTGTATATCCCTGTCATTAGCTTAGCTAGCAGTGCGCAGTGTTTTTTGATTGACAGTCGGAGCTGAGAAAATTGCATCAGCAGTGAAATAACACGTTATTATAAAACTAGTGACCCGTCCCTGCTTCACATTGGTAGATACAATTTGGTACTTATGAAGTACCATGGTATGTACTTCTCTCCATTTCTGCCATCATCTGAGCAAACACAGTATTGTCTCCTGAAGTTGAAAATAGGGGAGACCGGGGGTAGTTAGCTACAGAGGTAAGTAGATACACTCAGTATAGGGGGCGTCCATAAAATACGTTGCTAGGTCTGGGAGGGAGGGGGGGGGGAGGTTTTGGCTGGAAAGCTATGCTGGACTACATGGAGGGATGGGAGGTTTCCGAACCTGGCCACGTAGCTTCCGATTCATATTATTTGTCATAGTTAAAATCAGATACATTTGAGAGCATTTGAATATTTATTTCCGTCATTTAATTATTTCCGTAAGTAATTTACGATAGTCTGACAGGATAAAACAGTACAAAATGTCTTCTGTAATCAATAAGGAAACAGCTTCGTGTACTCGAGGGGGGGAGGGGTAGAGAAAAAAGCCACGTCGTGCTACGTGGGGGGAAGGGGGTTCATGAGAGACCAAAATGGAGCTACGTGGCTTATGGACTCTCCCGTAGTTTCCGCAAATCTAGTGGCATGTCCCTTATTCTTCTTTTCACCCGTGATTGTAGTTTCAGAGTGATCGCCGTGACAACATAACTTTTATTGCACAAAGAAAGATTTTCGACTTGGTGAGTATTTTTTTATGATTCCATTGTTTTTGCTTTATTCAATATTTACTGTAGTTTGTATGAGTGATCTAGTACAGAAATTGAAACAGTAATTTACCGCCTAGCAGTATATTTTTGTTTGGTTTCACTTAGTTCGCGTTTAACCATTAAGGCAGCCACTTTCATAAACAAGAGTGTGTTGGGGTTAGTTGGCACAGTTAGGAAGGGGCTAGTTGGCTACATGTGCCAACTTACCCCGATACATTTTCTACGGTTTCTCAGCGAGTACAACTATGAATATCTACAATATACCTAGTATTGTTAGCGATGAATTACCACTGTCAAGTACACCAAACATTAAAACTAAGGTTTAGAAAGGCAGGAATTTTTCTATTAAATGTTGACATTTCCATAGACCAAGATTATATACCTGCATGGATGACTGATAGACAAAATCCAGAACCGCAGATCTATGCCCGAATTTAATCACATGTAGGTGGAAAACAGTTTTGCTTGAGCCTGCATCTTCACGGGCAGCTGGAAATAGGTCTAATACGCGGTGAGATGAATTTTGTAATATTAGAGTAGGACAGGCATCAGTTTTAATGTTATTGTTGATTGATGTACCTCTTGGCACTAACTCCCCAGCTCCAGCCAACTTTCCACTCACAGGCTGAATCCATGAAGATATTACGCGATTCTAAAAATCAGGAGCAAGGAAGCAAACAAATAAAACCAAAAAAGGAGCACCACAATTTTAAAAGATTCGCCAAATCTTTAAGAAATAAGAAGAAATAAGAACAAGAAAGAAAACTGCAGAAAAAAAGATCAATCGTAAAAGAAAAAAAAAGAGAGAGAAATGAAAAAGATGACTTAAGTTACGAAAATACAGTGAGGCCAAGAAAAGGTTGTTACCTCTTAAGGAAATAGCCACACACAAAAATGATTATCAGAAACAAAGCTCAGATGAAGAGGAATGTTTCTGCCTGGTGTGTGTTACTCAAAATGTAAACCAAATGTAAAATGAATTCAAGTGCACAATTTGTAAGCTTTGGGCAGCTTGCATAGATTGAAGAACCTTGTTTTACTTGTATGATAACTGTAATTCGGATGATGATGCTGTTGAATAAATTAAAATCACTCTGAATTAACCTATAATTGTATCTGTATTAGTCTAACAATTTTATGAAGGTAACATTTTTCCTAAGTCTGTGTCCTTATTCGTGTAAAATTATTCTTTTTCTATCCCGTGCCAACCTACCCCGCGGGAGTAGGCTACTTACCCCGCCACGTGGCAGTTGGCACACTTTACCAGTCACTGACAAATGTTTCTTATAAGAACAAATATTAAAAATAGATTTATTTTAATGATTGTGTTGCTACACAAAAAAGGCAGTCGTTACAATATTAAGAACTACCGCCCCATCAGCCTCTTTCCTATCATATACAAAGTGTTTACGAAGGTCATCAATAGCCGCATCAGTTCTACATTGGACACAGTACAACCAATCGAACAGGCTGGCTTTAGGTCACGATTTAGATCACATCCAAGTCATCCACGAAGTAATAAGTCGAGAAAATGAATACCAGATGCCACTCTGTTTGGCCTTTATCGATTTTGAAAAAGCTTTTGATTCAGTCCATCACTCGGCAATCATGCAAACCCTTCTAGAACAAGGAGTGGATCCAGGCTATATCGACTTACTGTACAACATCTACACCACATCCACTGCCTTTGTCAACATCGCTGAAGCCACCAAAGAGTTCCCAGTAGAAAGAGGGGTAAAACAAGGAGACTCTATATCCCCCTAGCTATTCACATCAGTCCTGGAGTTGGAAATGTCAAAAATCCAATGGCAAAAACAGAGGGTTGAGAATAAATGGAAGAAGTCTCAACAACTTAAGATTCGCCGATGATATAGTTTTACTCTCAAACAGTCTGGAAGAGCTCAAAGAACTGATAAATGAACTAAAAGGCAGCTTGCAGCGAAGTGGGCTTAAAAATAAATATATCAAGAAGCAAAATCATACAAAACAAATGGGAAAAATAGATAAAGACAAGATAGACACAAAAGATGCTGGTATTGATTCCGTAGATCAGTACATCTATCTTGGCCAACTGATCAACATGAATGACGACTCAAAGCATGAGATCTACAGACGCATAAAGCTGAGCTGGAGAGCATACGGAAGAAATTCCATAGTGTTTAAATCTAACATGCCAGTACATCTTAAAAAACAGGTATTTGAACAATGTGTGTTACCAGTCCTCACATATGCCTGCCAGACTTGGACCCTAAACAGCCACATGAAGAAAAAACTGAGAACTGCCCAGCGAAGTATGGAAAGAGAAATGTTAGGGTTAACGAGAAGAGACAGGAAAAGGGCCGTGCACATTCGTTCAATAACTAAAGTGACAGGCGTCTTAAAAAGAGTCATGACGCAAAAATGGCAATGGGCTGGTCATATTTCTCGCAAAAGAGATGAAAGATGGACTACGGCAGTACTGGATTGGATACCAAGGAACCTGAAAAGAACAAGAGGAAGACCCCCGGATCGCTGGGTTAAGGATATATGTCGAGTTACAGGCGTGAACTGGAAGAGGGTGGCTCAAAATCGATCAGCCTGGAAAGAACTACAACAAACCTATGTAGAATTAAATTCTAATATATAGCTCATTAGACTTAAAGAGGCTACATCCTGAAATAAGGATTGATATAGCTGCAATAATAATAATAATACCCGGTAAACATTAACATAGAAATGTTCTTTAAACCTGCATTTAAACATTTTTAAACCATTTACCAAAAAATATATAAAATTAAAAAAAACTAAACTATCCCCGATCTTCCCTACTCTGAAGTTAATTTTGACTTCCAGTTTGTGGTTTGCACCAAATTGTAATATCTTTCTCAATTTAACCATGGGGGAACGTTTCCTATCATTGAACATGCTACTTGCCCCAAAATGCACCTCATATACCATCTAATCTTCCTCCAATTAATTACTTTGTACCTATGCTTCACTACCAACCAGCTCTCAGTCAGAATAAATGGCTACAGAAAAACAGTCTACACCTGCAACCAGAACATTCAGTGGCTGCCCACGCCAGTTACCACAACTCTAACAATCTCAACTGTTTCACGGTGAGATCTGTCACAGTTTTCCTGTAAGATCCGACTGCGTCAACTGCGTCTGAACAACGTCGATGGAAACTACCTTACCTAAATACCAGACATCAACTCCCATAAGACACTACCAGTAAAACCATCACTTATCGCTTAGTGTGTTTTTTGTGTGCTTTTACGCTATTATTGCTCCCTTGTTTACTCATCATAAAATTATATATATACGTATACATACATATTTTCTTTCGTGTTCCATCAACGCCTGTGATATACACTTTTCTACAATTACTGACAGTTCACTTCGCATTTACCTCTCGGTCCCTGTTCTATAAAGCCAAGTCAGTCGTCGGTAAGTCTTGGTATGTGTCAAATGGCCCGTCCCTCTCTCCACGAATATGGTTTCAAACCGAAATATTGTACAATTGTGTTCAACGCAACCCTCCTGCCTTCAACTTTTGTGCGTGTTGAGATTATTTTCATTATGTATTATTATCGACAGTACATCACCTAAAAGTCAATTCGCTTTCGTTAGTATCAATTAGTGTCGTGGAAATTGCCGTCTACTCACGCTCGAGCTCACTCTGTTATTCTTATAGTCGATCATCTCTACTCGGACGAAGTGTGGCCGCTGAAGCTTCCCCAGGCTCGAAGGTCAAACGAAGGTACGGTGGTCAAACGAAGGTACTGTGGACAAACGAAGGCTTGACAACGCAGGAATAGCGCACAGTGTATGCCTCGCGCGTACAGCGCAACGAGGGTGGAGATGAAGGAAAAAAGAACATGATTGTACGGCAGGAGCACTCTCGAAACTACACATTATCAATGACTGCTATCCATATTTTGGGCATTTTCTATCAACTGAGACGCCATACATGTAATATGTAACGTGTATGTGTTTGATAAACATATGTAACGAAAGTAATACAAACCGTGAAATCTGAACACAATGTAATGAAAACCATAACATAAATAAGTTATCTACATTTACTGTATTATTTAAAGTATAACCTGAATGCACATTTAGTGGATTATGATTTATAAGGAGATTTGAAATATATGTGTCGCCTTGTAAGGATTTATATCAATGTACAGCATTGATCACACTTGAATGATATAATTGATATCACTCTCATACGTGAATGGAAATAATTAAAAGATTAACCACATGATGACGAGAAAGATTGTTCCATAGTGAAAAAGCTGCTCGCACTTTTACTGTAGTAGTTTTAACACCTAATACTTTTTTTGCTCTGAATATCCACCTAGTAAGCAGATTGTTTTCTTTGTCATCGTTAAACTTTATTTTTATTTTTTTATCTGCTTAACGTCTTAAGGTCTTTCGAGACGGGAAAGGATGGGGGGCAACGAATGGGAAGGAATTCGGCTATGGCCTTTTGAAGGAAGCATCCTGGCAGTTGCCTGGAGTGATTTGGGAAACCATGGAAAACCCAAATATGGATGCCCGCACGGGGATTCGAACCGCCGTCCTCCCGAATGCGAGGCGAGAACGCTAACCGTTACACCACCACGCTCGGTATCGTTAGACGATAAAAAATCTGTGTTGCGTTGAACTTCGTCCACCTTGTCTATAGAAACATACGCTCTCCTGTATTTAAGAAATTCATGTTTCCGTTTTATATTTTGACGAAGAGAGGCGTTTATTTCAGGTTGATTTGAATTGGAGGCCACACCCCGATCAATGGATTGACAAAATAAATATTTAAATATGCGTAAATGGATAATACACACCTCCCATATCAGTCCACATCGTTATAATCTGGTTGTTACAATTGGTCTTTCATATGCAGAGAGCATATTTGGATGACGGAACAATCGCCACAGAAATGTTGAAATGTGATTCAATCTACCGGTTTTTACTTTTTCATTGACGTAGCATAGTCCCCAATCTTTAAGTATCCGAATTTGGTTGAAGTATATATATAAATTCTTATAAAATAATTCAACAGCACGTATAAAATAACGATAAGAAGAAGAGACATACTCCAAACTCTTTAATTTTTCAGTTATTTATACGGAGCGAGAACCAGCGTGGCTTCGTCGCCATGCAGCACGTGATTAACAGACTGAGCCTACTGTCAGGCTTGAGCTTAATACC